>CAUYLG010054863.1:0-43510 GCA_963573385.1 Cacajao melanocephalus
CAATTCTTCAGAAGCCAGAAGCCCACAAGTCAGTCCCCCAAACCAGCTCTTTACTCTCTCTGATGCATTTTTTTTTTCTTTTATTGAGACAGGGACTCGCTCTGTCATATAAGCTAGAGTGCAGTGGCACAATCTTGGCTCACTGCAACTTCTGCCTCCTGGTTCAAGTGATTCTCATGCCTCAGCCTCCCAAGTAGCTGGGATGACAGGCAGTTTCCACCATGCCCAGCTAATTTTTGTATTTTTAGTAGAGATGGGGTTTCACCATGTTGGCCAAGCTGGTCCAGTGCACTTAACATGGTGCATTTCCCCACCCACCATGAGACAGCCTGGCTTTCTGTCACAGTGAGGGAGATCAGACCCTCTCCAGAGGACTGTGAAGGTGGGAAATGGAAGAGAATGTTTCAGAGCTAGAGAAAAAGTAGAGACCTAGGAACTACCTAGGGGGAGATTTAGGAGGCCCCAAGAGACCCTGGAGCAGGGAGAAAAAATTTCTTTTCTTTTTTTGAGACGGAGTCTCGCTCTTCTTGCCCAGGCTGGAGTACAATGGCACGATCTCGGCTCACTGCAACCTCTGCCTCCCAGGTTCAAGCTCTTCTCCTGCCTCATCCTCCTGAGTAGCTGAGACTACAGGCACGCGCCACCACACCCAGCTAATTTTTGTATTTTCAGTAGAGACGAGGTTTCACCATGTTGGCCAGGATGGTCTTAATCTCCTGACCTTGTGATCCACCCACCTCCACTTCCCAAAGTGCTGGGATTACAGGCGTGAACCACTGTGCCTGGCAGGGAGAAGAAATTCAGTGGTTTCCTAAGCCGGCAGAATAAAATCCACCAGCATATAAGAACCTGACCCTCCCATTTTATAAGAACTTCCCAGCCCCACTCTCAAACACTCTGTCATCAAACCTCCTCCAAGGTGCACTTTCCTATCCCTCAAGTTCCCTCTTGCTGCAGATCCTTGGCAGATGGTGTTCCTTAAAATGCCAGTCCCCCAACCTTTGCTATGGTGACACAAATAAAATTTATCAGAGGGGATCTCTAAATCCACCCAGACTGGGCAGGTGCCTCCCCTGTACTCCCACCCCAGTGGCTGCCCCACGTGGCACTAATCACACTGGAACTGCTGTCTGCTCCTCTACCACACTGACCTCTGTGAGGCAGGGACTCCACCTGCTTCCTACCAAAGCACCTAGCACCAAGCCTAGCGCTTGGACCTAATTGAAACTTTTAGAAACTCTGAGAGTTGAAAACACATGAAATGATTCATAATTTTTTTTTTGAGACAGAGTCTCGCTCTGTCGCCCAGGCTGGACTGTAGTGGCATGATCTCGGCTTACTACAACGTCCACCTCCTGGGTTCAAGTGATTCTTCTGCCTCAGTCTCCTGAGCAGTTGAGACTACAGGTACATGCCACCAGGCCCGGCTAATTTTTGTATTTTTAGTAGAGACAGGGTTTCACCATATTAGCCAGGATGGTTTCGATCTCCTGACCTCGTGATTCACCCGCCTTGGCCTCCCAAAGTGCTGGGATTACAGGCGTGAGTCACCGCGCCCGGCCTGATTCATAATTTTAAAAAATACTAAACTATAAGAAGAAACCTCTACTTCTCAGAAGGTTCAACTCTACTTGGATATTTCCCATAGTGATAATTTCCATGTTTTTTTGAATTTCCAAGGATTACATTATTTCAATTTGCAGGGGAGTGTTGGCAGGAAACAGCCCTGGCACATACACACAGTCTGCCCTTTAGGTAACTGTTTGGCACCATCTGGCTCAGAGAAGTTTTTCAATAAATATTTGTTGCCAGCACGAATGGGAAGAGGCTAGCAGAGACAGTTATGTGACTGTAAGGTAAGAAGAAGGGTTTGGCACCATGGGAAGGGCCATAGGATAGGCCTTGAAGGCATGAAAATGTGTATGTGTGTGTTGTGTGTGTGTGTGTGTGTGTGCATATTTTGTCATGGTGAGTGAGCACAACCAAGAACTGCTTTAAAATTTTTCCAAGGTCTGTCCCTGCTTTTGGTTTTGCCCAGTCTGGGATTCCCCATCCCTAAGTAGGTGGAGTCAGCCTAAAGAACAGATACAAGGCTGCCGTGTGTGACCTCTATACCATCACAACGAACATAAAGCTAGGGTCGAAGGGGAAAGCAGGAATCTCAATTCTCCTTCCCCAGAGTGGGAAGAGTTGTAATTCTGCTTCCATTGATTCAACAATTATTTCTTGAGCAATTACTATGTACCAGACACAAAGCTAGGTGCTGGGGTTATGGCTGTAAATATGACAGAAATAGTCCATCTTTATGGTGCTCATGGTGGGCACTGAGAGGCTGATATTAAATAATTTCACAATATGGTAACTGCAATTGTGATATTTGCCATGGGCTGTGTCAGGGGCTACCAGAGGGCATAAAGAGAGGCGGGGCCCTGGCGTGGTGGCTCACACCTGTAATCCTAGCACTTTGGGAGGCTGAGGCAGTAGATCACCAGGTCAGGAGACTGCGACCATCCTGGCCAACATGGTCTCTACTAAAATACAAAACAAACAAAAAAAATTAGCCAGGCATGGAGTGGTGCACCTGTAGTCCCAGCTACTCGGGAGGCTGAGGCAGGGGAATCCCTTGAACCCAGGAGGTTGAGGTTGCAGTGAGCTGAGATCGCACCACTGCACTCCAGCCTGGTGACAGAGTCAGACTCTGTCTCAAAAAAAAAGAGAGAGAGAGGCAGGGTAAGCAGCTTGGCCAGTCTAGGCTACCCTGAAGGAAAAGACAGTGAATTTAAATATGAAGAAATTATCCAGGTAGTTTTCAGAAGAATACCAGCAAATACATGTGGAAGAAATGATAGAAAATCA
This sequence comes from Cacajao melanocephalus, assembly GCA_963573385.1. NCBI lineage: Eukaryota > Metazoa > Chordata > Mammalia > Primates > Pitheciidae > Cacajao > Cacajao melanocephalus. The sequence continues at coordinate 2,857 of CAUYLG010054863.1, forward strand.
CTTCTTTGTAATTGCTGGTCTAGAAACAGATACAGGCAGGGATCATCAGTGAATACCGAAATTGCACAAAGGGCTGCCGCCTATCTCAAAGTATCATCCACAGATGACTTCATCACAAATATTTTAAAATATCTTTATAAAAATACATTTTTATAATGGAGAGATCTGGGACACTGTTTTTACCACGTCAACAAACTCAGCATAACTCATAGTGTGACAGGCGACGTTAGATGAGTCCCAGTGTAATGCTGCGGAAGGATTCCTATCAAGGTGTGTAACCTGAATCTAACCATCGGAGAATAGCCAGCACATCTGGATTAGGGGACATTTTAAAGGACAACTGGACTGGACTCTTTAAAAATATCCATGTCATTAAAAAATTGTGAAGACTGGGAGCCTGCTCCAGATTAAAGGAGAGGAAAGAGATGTGACAATCAAACGCAATTTATGCTCCTTGATGAAATCCTGGATTTAAAAAAAAAAAAGCCAGGTACAATGGCTCAAGCCTGTAATCCCAGCACTTTTGGAGGCCGAGTGGGCAGATCACGGGGTCAGGAGTTCTAGACCAACCTGGCCAACATGGTGAAACCCCATCTCTACTAAAAATACAAAAAAATTAGCCAGGCGTGTTGGCATGTGCCTGTAATCCCAGTTACTTAGGAGGCTGAAGCAAGAGAATCACTTGAACCTGGGAGGCGAAGGTTGCAGTGAGCCTAGATTACACCACTGCACTCCAGCCTGGGTGACAGAGCAAGACTCTGTTTCAAAAACAACAAGAACAACAACGGCAAAAAAAAAAGGAACAGGGCCAGGCGCGGTGGCTCACACCTGTAATCCTAGCACTTTGGGAGGCTGAGGTGGGTGGATTGCCTGAGGTCAGGAGTTCAAGACCAGCCTGGCCATCATGGTGAAACCCCATCTTAAAAAAAAAAAAAACAAAAAAAAAACCAGGATAAAAGAATACACTGAGAACATTTATGAAAATCTGCTAGTGGATTTTATATTATTGTATTAATGTTAAATTCCTCAAATGTGATCATTCCTTTGTGATTATATAGGAGAATATTGGCCCAGTGCTGTATCTCACGCCTGTAATCCCAACAGTTTGGGAGGCTAAGGTGGAATGATTGCTTGAACCCAGGAGTTCGAGACCAGCCTGGGCAAAATAGTGAGACCCTGTCTCCACAAAAAATAAAAAATTACCCAGGCATGGTGTTGTGCACTTGCAGTCCCAGCTACTCAGGAGACTGAGGTGAGAAGATTACTTAAGCCCAGGAGGTCAAGGCTGCAGTAAGCTGAGATCACACCACTGCACTCCAGCCGGGGCAACAGAGTGAGACCTCCTTCCATATATATATATATATGAGAGGGGAGAATGTTATTGTTCATAGGAAACCTATACTAAAGTATTTCAAATGTTACGATGTTTGCAACTCACTCTTAAATGGTTCAGGAAAAGGACTCTGTGTGTGTGTGTGTGTGTGTGTGTGTGTGTGCGTGTGTGTGAGCAGAGGGAGAGAGAGATAAAGAAAAAATGTGTGAAATATTAACAACTGATGAATCTAGGTAAAGAGAGTAAAGGGTACATATTTGGATGTCTATCATTCTATTTTTCAACTTTTCGATGGGTTTGAAACATTTCAAAGTAAAAAGTTAAGGGGTAAAATTAAGTTACCCAGGAGAAGTGCAGTGTTGTGGGAGAGGGCTTTCCGGGAAGGAGTAACAGTCCCAGGCCTCTGAGGCTGGAAGGAGCTTGGTGAGTTCAAAGGACTGAGAGAAAGTCAGGTGGCTGCCACAAAGGGAGGTGGTGATTTTGGTGTCATCTCAAGAGCTCTGAGAAGCCACTTAGGTATTTGAAAAGGGGGTTGTCATGACTGGATTTAAGTATTTAAAAATCACTTATGCTTCCGTGAAAGGATGAAGGGTGGGAGTTTCTATGGGAGAATGGCAGCCTCTGTCTCCATGAATATCCGGGGTCCTTACTTCCAGCCTGACTGAGCTCTCTCTGGGCCTGGCTGAGGATGCAGGGCCAAGGCCAGGTGGTCCCAGCCCCAGGGTAAGAGGCCTCTTGGGAATAGAGTGGGGAGAGCAGGCAAGCAGGGAGGGGTTGCTGGGAGGAGAGTGCGGGTGTTGTCAGGTAGACCATGGAACCAGATGCCACAGTTTAGGGGGATGCCCTGTCATGGTGGGCAGTGGTGTTGAGGGAATAAAGCTGAGTGGAAAGGTGGGCTTGGAACCATGGCAGTCAGGACTGTAAGGAGGAGCCCTGGGAAATGATGGAAGACTGAGGGCCAAACAGGGGGGTGGGCTGCCAACTATGTGAAGCTGGGTAAGAGATGAGCAGAGGGGAGAGACAGAGACCTCTTTTTTAACCATTTACTGAGAGCTTCCTAGTCTAACCCAACTGGGTAATATACTTGTCTTTTTTATCCTCAGAACAACCCTGAAGGTAAGTTGTTATGATTATCTATATTTTCCAACAGATGAAAGCAGGGCTTAGAGAGATTGAGAGACTATACCAGAGTCACACAGCTGGAACTAGCAGAGTTGCAACCTGAAAGCCAGCCTAATATGACTCCAGAGCCTATGATCTTTTTTTTTTTGAGATGGAGTCTCATTCTGTTGCCCAGTCTGGAGTGCAATGGCACAATCTTGGCTCACTGCAACCTCTGCCTCCCAGGTTCAAGCAGTTCTCCTGCCTCAGCCTCCCAAATAGCTGGGATTACAGGTGCCTGCCACCATGCCCAGCTAATGTTTGTGTTTTTAGTAGAGACGGGGTTTCACCATGTTGGCCAGGCTAGTCTCAAACTCCTGACCTCAAGTGGTCCACCCACCTCAGCCTCCCAAAGTGCTGGGATTAGAGGCATGAGCTACCGCTCCCCACTGCCTATAATCTTATACACAACAACGTACTGGGCTTCAGCAGGGAGGCCTTGGAGCCCCAGCAGCAGATATAAGGGACTCTTCCAGGATTTGGGGAATAGTGAAAAGTAAAAATGGAAGAAATGCACTACATTTAGTCAACCATTTTCCAAGCACCTACTATGTGCCAGTGCCTGTGACAGGTCCCAGGATTTAAGAGATGATAAATATGGTTCTTGCCCTACTGAGTTTGGGAGGTGTGTGTGTGTGTATAAGGGAGTATCCCATAGACTGGGCTATAATAAAATACTCCCTACATCATGCTAAAAAAACTGAGAAATCTAGGAAGTCACCCTGACAACAGTGTGAATTTAATTGTGTTAAAATGTAAATGAGGCCAGGCATGGTGGCTCATGCCTGTAATCCCAGCACTTTGGGAGGCCGAGGGGGGCTGATCATGAGGCCAACAGATCGAGCCCATCCTGGCCAGCATGGTGAAACCCTATCTCTACTAAAAATTAGCTAGTTGTGATGGTGTCTGCCTGTAGTCCCAGATACTCAGGAAACTGAGGCAGGAGAATCACTAGAACCCTGGAAGTGGAGGTTGCAATGAGCCGAGATCACACCACTGCACTCCAGCCTGGAGACAGAGAGAGATTCCATCTCAAAAAAAAAAAAGTAAATAATGTGTATGTTTTCTAATGTAGCAAATGACTATTAGCATTAGAAAAATAATATGTATATTCATATGAGGGGTTCTGTAACAATCAAATGACTTTTGAAGAATTTCAAAAGATATGGGGGAAATTCTCATGATATACGGCAAAGAAGAAAAAAGCTACAATTCTGATGGACAGTATGGCTTCAATTGCTATTAAAAAAAACTGGTAAGAAATGTACCACATGACTGGTAATAACAGTTCTCGATATGTGAATAAAGTGTCACTTAAAAGTGTGACATGTTTGTGAACAATTTATTTAGGTGAATGAGATTTTTTAAAAATGAAGCTTGTGCATGTTCTTTGATTACACAAAGAAAAGAGTTTAGAAAGACATATATGAAAAAGTAATGATTCAACAAATAAATTGCAAAAATGGAAGATAGAGGGGGAAGTCTTTTACATTAAAAGAGCTTAAGATACTTAAGAGACATTCACCCAAATATAAAATGTGGACCTCATAAAAGAATCATCTGACTGGGCATGGTGGCTCACGCCTGTAATCCCAGCATTTTGGGAGGCCAAGGAGGGTGGATCACTCAAGACCAGCCTGGACAACATGGCAAACCCTGTCTCTACTGAGAATACAAAATATTAGCTGGACACGGTGGCACATGCCTGTAATCCTAGCCACTTGGGAGGCTGAGGCACGAGAATCACTTGAACCTGGGAGGCAAGAGCTACAGTGAGCCGAGATTGCACCACAGCCTCAACAAGAGAGGGAGACACTGTCCCAAAAAAGAAAAAAAAAATCATCTGTTAAAAATAGTGGGGACTGAGATGAAATTACATGATGTCTGAGATTTGCTTCAGAATAATCCAAGGAGAGCATAAGGGTAGGGATATAGGTGAAACAAGATAAGGCATTAGTTGAAGCTGGATAGTGGTATCATACAGGTTCATGACACCATTCTCTCTATTTGTGTACATATTTGAAATGTTTCATATTAAATTAGTAGTTGGGGTGGTTCTCCCTAGATTGTAGAATGATGGGTGGTTTTCCTTTTAATTTTTTTTCTATTTCTCATGTTTCTATAAAGAGCATGTACTATTTTATAAGCAGAAAAAAATTAAGTTGCTATTTGTTTGTTGAATGACTGCCCAAACTGAGAGAGAGCAGGGATATTGTCTCTCAGAGGATGAGGGATGGTATTCTGGAGCCACCAAAGAAGAACAGGCTGGGGCCAGGGGAAGCTGAATGGAGACTCTTTGTGCAGAGGCTGGGGACAGCTGCAGGACGGGGCCTGGGTAACAGCCTGAGAAGGCAGAAATGGTTTTTTGGGCTCAGAGCTTGAGACAACAGCTATTGGGATCAGATGCCCAAAGGATGACCTGAGAAGGGATGGTGGTGGGGAGAAGCCTGTGGCAGGCACGGACTTCAGAATATAAGTCTTCTTCACTTTTTCCCCCTTTTTGTTTGTTTCTTTCTCTCTCTCTTTTTTTTTTTTTTTTTTTTAGATGAAATCCCACTCCATCACCCAGGTTAGAATGCAGTGGTGTAATTTCGGCTCACTGCAACCTCCGCCTCCCGGGTTCAAGCAATTCTCCTGTCTCAACCTTCTGAGTAGCTGAGACTACAGGTGTGCACCACCATGATGGGCTAATTTTTGTATTTTTAGTAGAGATGGGGTTTCATCACATTGGCCAGGCTGGTCTCAAACTCCTGAACTCAGGTGATCCACCCACCTCAGTCTCCCAAAGGCCAGGTCTTCTTCCTTTTGTCTAGGTAGTGTGACCCAGTACTGACTTGAACTGGAACCAAGGTTACTGAAGAACTCAACACTAGCGCTGCTTTGAAGCTAGTGTGCCTGACCAGACCAGGCTGGAGGGCAGTGGGCAATGTGGTAGGGACGGAGTGAGTCAGGGCAGCAGTGGAAGGCTGGAACCAGGGTTAGACTGAATAAAACAAACCTCTCCTCTTCATCCCCTCATCCAATGGCAGCAAAGAGAAAATTCCCTGTCATTCTCTTGATCCCAGGGGGCCTCACCACAGGGCTTTGGCATAGACGTTTCCCCCCATCTGGAATGGTCTTCCTTCTGTGTAGGCAGTGTGACCCAGTGCTGGCTTGAACTTGAACCAAGTTTACTGAAGAAGTCAACACTAGCCGTGCTCTGCAGCTGGTATGCCTGACCATCTAGAACACTCTTCCTTCTTGTCTTCAGCTGGTGAATTTATATTCATCTTTCAGATCTCGGTACAACTTCATTTCCTCCAGGATGTCCTCCTGCCCCCTAGGTCAAATCCCTATTATACGCCCTCACCACCAGGTCCAGTTCTTCCTAGTGCTTATGACAGCTTCATTCTCACACTTATTTTTGTAATTATTTGGTCAATATTCGTCTCCTTCAATGCACTATAAACTCCTTGAGGGCAGGGGCCTCCCACGTCGAGAACACTGCCTGGCCAATACAAAGTGCTCACTGACCATTTGTTGAATGAATGATGGAGAGAAGTTGAAGTTACTGAACTAGATCCTAATGCTTATTTCATCTTGGCCACTTTGGAGCCACTGAATCAAAAATGTTTGTTGCGGCCAGGTGTGGTAGCTCTCGCCTGTAATCCTAGCACATTGGGAGACAGAGACGGTTGGATCACTTGAGGTGGGGGAGTTCGAAACCAGCCTGGCCAACATGGTGAAACCCGTCTCTACTAAAAACACAAAAATGAACTGGGCGTGGTGGTGCATACCTGTAGTCCCAGCTACTCGGAGGCTGAGGCAGGAGAATTGCTTGAACCTGGCAGGCAGGGGTTGCAGTGAGCTAAGATTGTACCACTGCACTCCAGCTTGAATGACAGAGCAAGACTCTATCTCAAAAAAAAAAAAAGTTTGTTGCATCCCCCACAAGTTAACTAAGGAAGCAGAGAGAGGAGAGAGAGAGAGAGAGAGAGAGAGAGAGGTTCCACACCTTCTCCTCCATATCTCCAAGAGCTCCTACATGTAATCCAGGCCGCTAAGCCTCTCATTTGGTGAAAAGTGAGTTGAGGCAGGGGTAAGGTGCTCACCCCAGAGGACACATGAGAGGCAGTTGGGGGGGCTTCCAGGTTCAACAGTGAATTCTGCTTCAAAGACAGTGTATGGCCTGGGGTGGAGGTAGGTAGGGGAAACATAAATGGCCTAGAACTTCTCAATGTCACCCACTCCTAGCAGCCTTCCCTGATCTTCCTCCCCATTACACTCACATTGTTCTCTGCCTCTCAGAACTTACTATGATTTATAGCTAGATTCTTTTTTTTTTTTTTTCCATGATCTCAGCTCACTGCAACCTCTACCTCCCTGGTTCAAGCAGTTCTCCTGCCTCAGTCTCCTAAGTTGCTGGGATTACAGATGACTGCCACCACACCTGGCTAATTTTTAGTAGAGATGGGGTTCCACCATGTTGGCTGCCAGGATCGTCTCGAACCCCTGACCTCAAATGATATGCCCACCTTGGCCTTCCAAAGTGCTGGGATTATAGGTGTGAGCCACAGCACCCAGCATTTTTTTTGTGTGTGTGTGTTACTTGTTGCAAATTTTCTGTCTCCTCCGCTGGCCTAGAACCCTATGAGTTCTGGGATCACATATACTTGCTCACTCTTGTTTTTGTTTTTGTTTTTTTTTTTGAGATGGAGTCACACTCTGTTGCCCAGGCTGGAGTGCAGTGGCATAATCTTGCCTCACTGCAACCTTCGTCTCCTGTGTTCAAGCGATTCTCCTGCGTCAGTCTCCTCAGTAGCCAGGATTACAGGCAGGCACCATCATGCCCAGCTAATTTTTGTATTTTTAGTAGAAATGGGGTTTCACCATGTTGGCCAGGCTGGTCTTGAACTCCTGACCTTGTGATCCACCTGCCCTGGCCTCCCAAAGTGCTGGGATTACAGGCGTGAACCACTGTGTCTGGCCTACTTGTTAACTCTTATAGCCCAATGTTTAGCACAGGGCCCTGCTCATAGTAGATGCTCGATAAATATTTGTTGAATAAATGAATACATTAATGACTTAATGGATAACTTATGAGAAGGTTGGCAAGGCTAGCAGGGAGAAGGCCAACAGCTGGGGTCAAAGGAGGGGCAAGGGCAGCCCAAGTCTTTTGATCTGCTGCTTTTTAGGGGCCTTCTAGGAAGCACCTTGCATTCCTAAAACCAGTGACAGGACTGTGCATGCCCAGGAACTGGAATCTCTGCCATACACCAAGGGCTCCTGGGTCCTAGTGGCAGCAAGGCTTTGGTTGGTTGCAGGATCGGGAGAGAAGATTCTTGGAAGCTCAATATCTATAGCAACTTGGCAAATGTGGACAGCAGTACTCAGCCATTGAGGAGGTAGGGTAAGGTGGCCCAAGCTCCTGCTTCTCTCCCTGGGCTCTGGGACTCTTCCAGGCTCCTGACTTCTAACTGGGAGGCCTGGCCCAGAGCCTATCCCACTCAGTTCAGACCAACTGAAGGTCTTTCTGCCGATGTTTCCCTCCCCTTCAGCCCACAGGGGGTTCCTGTCTCAGCAGGAATTCATACCAGATTGAAATGAGCAGCTGGGGCTGCCTGGATGGGAGGGTGTGTGGTAGAGAGCTGCGATCAAAGGCACTGTGTGTGTGAGGGGCAAGGGAGGGAGAGAGTGTGGTGGGGGTGGGTGTGTGCTAGCTTGCCCACAAGTACAAAAAAATGAGAGACAGAGACAGAGGCTCAGAGAAAAAGACATGATAAAAGAAAGAGAGAGATAAAGAGTAACAGAGAAAGAGGCAGAAAAAGACAACAGGCACAGAGACAGAGACAAAGAAAGACGCGGCAAGGCTGAGAACAGAGAGGAAAGCAGAAATAGTGAGAGACGGAGAAACACAGAGGCTAGGGATAGAACACAAGGGCACTACTAGGAAATGGTGAAAAGAGAAACAGAAAAGAGGTCCAGGACAAGGACAGGGAGGCAGAGATAGGGAAGGAGAAAGAGACTGAGTCTGAGTCCCATGTAGCCACTCACTCCACATGTATTGAGCGCTTTCGCCATGGCGGGCACAGTGGGCAGCACAGATCAATGCAAGTAGACAAATGACAGGGATGGAGGGCGCAGCAATCAGGACCGAAGCTGAGACAGAGATAGAGAAGAGCGGGAGAGGCAGAGACTGCAAAGTGAGATAGAGACTGAAGGAAGGACCCAGAGGTCAGAGAAATTGGCAAAGACAGAAACTCAAGAAAAAGGGGCGGAGACATGGAGATCCCATGGGCAGAGACACGGAGACCCTGCAGACAGAGAGGGTAGGACAAGCAGGGGCAGAGGACAGTGGGAGGAGGGCCGGATGAGGGAGGCCTGCTCCGTGCCCTGCCCAGTCCTTCCTCAGTCCCGTCTCCAGCTGTGCTGCCTCCACTCTACCCAGGCTCCAGTGGGCCTCAGCTCTGGAGGCTCGGGAGGAGGCGCTGACTGCGGACGGCCTCCTTAGGTCAAATGTTTTCCTGCCTGAGCCCGGGGTCAGAATAGAGCCCAGCTCAACTCAGAGGAGGGGGTTAGGCAGTACAGGGCCATAGAAAGCCCCACTTTCACCCAGAGACCAGCTTAAGACCATCCTTTGGTTCCACAGAGCCCTCAGGGGATGGGAAAAGGTGCAGGTGGTGGGGAGGAGGGAAGGGGCAAGTTGAGTTGAGTTCCAGAACAGTCAGGGCAGGCGCCTCTTCCTTCTGGGGTCTGTGTGTCAGCCCCCCACACACCAAGATCTCCCTGGGATCTCAAACTGAGAGATAAGCCATTTATGGCAAATGCTGAGCCCTCCTCCCATCTCCTCCCACGTCATCCCTGAGAAAATGCCGCAGAGAAGAGTGTGGGCTGGAGAATCAGTCACCTACCCGCTGGTGCCGGGTCTCTGGGCCTGAGAGAAACGCCAGTCCGTGTTGGGTGGGGCTTGCTGTGGAGAAAACAGAGGGAAAGGGGCTGAGTACCTGTGAGAAGTCAGAATATCACCCGGGCCCCTGGAGATGGGCGGGAGAGAAGGAGGGGAGGGGGCGCAGAGAAGAAAACAGGCTAAGAGAGGGCAGCGGTGGACTCATCTCCAAAGACAAAATACATCTCAGGTCTCAGCGGTCTGAGGTACCAGAAACAAAGAGATAAATCACATTTCATCTGACTACAGTGAGCAAGCTCAGACTCCTTTCGTACAGAAATGGCTCCTTCCTCCCTGCCCCCAGAGTCAGAACTCCTGAGCCAAAATTCAAGGACTGAAGGCATCTTCTGTGGAATTGGGGGAAAAGATGCAGAGAAAGCCCCCTAAAGTGGCAGAGGAGGCTTTTCAATGAGAATTCCACCAGCCCTAGAATGAATTTATTCAACTCCTCAGCTGGGAACAAAGCATCCTCTGCAGCAAGATGGCTGCTGCTCCGGGTAACCCTTTTGGTGCCAGGTTGTGCAGTGCCACATTCAGAGGGACACCTCCTTCAGCCCCTTGGCTTGCAAGGATCTCTTCCCACAGCTAAATACATTATTAATTTAGGAGTCATGCCAGATTGGGCCTTTGCAGGGCATCCAAGTCCCAGGACACTTCTCACTCCTAGAACTCTGTGCCAGACAATGGTCTGTGACTAAGGAGAAGAGAACAAGGCTGCTCTGTCTGAGACAGAGAAAAATGGAAGGGATGCAGGGGGAAGGGATCCAGCTCCCACAGCCTCCAAGCAGGGCCAACTAAGTCTCCAGGGGTCCCAGGGGGCTGATTTGTAGCCATCTCCCACCTAGCTGAAGGTGCGGGGCTCTGGCCAGCCACTTTATTCCCAAGTCCCTCTGGTCTTTCCAGGGGATGTGTTATCTCATCACACATTCTCATGGAGCACTCCTAGAGCCATCTCCTCACTGGTTCTGCTGTGGGCTGGTAATTAATACTCAAACTTGCTCCCAGAAGCAGAGACTGTGAATATCTCAGATTACTCCAGGGAGAAGGAAGTTCCAGAACTGCCAGTGGCTCAATCTAAGGCTCACAGGTGGCAGTGATGTGAGCAGAACCCAGAAACCTAGCATTCCAGGTGCATCAGCAGTCACCAGTACCATTTTGGGGCTGCCACGGAGAAAATCACAGGGATGGCCAGCCCTCAGCCACTGTATTCTTAGACACAGCAGAATCTACACAGAGATGCAGCGATTGTGACAGCAGGAAAGGGAGCTGGGGGAAACTCAACCTACGTAAGGAAGACTGGGCCAAGTTTGCGCTGCGAGGGCTGCTCAAAAATGAGGAGCCACAGAAGACTTTCCCCACAAGTGACGTCCTAAAAGAGAAGGAACTCCACCCTTGCCCCATCCCAGCAAAGGCAAAATCCCAGCAGATGCAAACCCTCTCCTCTCCTGTCCTCGAGCTTTTAAAGTTCCAAGTGCCAAGAAATTCAAAGCACAAATTCTGGAGTTAGACAGGGGTCAGATTTAGATTCTCTCTTACTTGCTCTGTGAACTTGAGCAAGTCACTTGACCTCTGTGAAGCTGTTATAAGAGACGGATGTTAGGACCTACCCAATAGCAATGCTAGGAAGAGCAAATGAGATGAGGTTCTTAAAGGAGTTGTATAGTAAGTTTCTCTCAATCAGCTACCAAAATCACCTGGGGATGTTTCAGAATACAATCCTGATTCCACAGGGGCAGAGTTAGGCATAGATATATTTTGAATAAAAGCTCCTGGAGTTGGGGAAACTTGTGATTTTTACTATTGTAGTTTTCTCACACGTAAGGGCACCCTGGCATCAGGCAGACCCTGTAGCTTTCCATCTGCCAGAGGAGACAGGACTTGTTAGAGTCTCAGATACTTTGGTCACCTCCAAATCTCTGACCCTAGATCGCTGGGCACATTGTGATCACGACGGCACCAAAAGCCTGTATCTCTGGGCTTTGAGAGCCAGGGCGCTCCAGGTTTCCACTTCCCAGAGGAAGGGGCCGCTGGTGCCACTGGAGTCCCAGGCCTGCTGTCCTATAGAGACTCACTCGCTCAAGACCGAGCCCTGCCGCACCTCGGGCTACTGGGCAGCTCTGCCTGTTCGCCTGCTCAAGGCTTCCGGGTTGAGGGGTCGCCACCCTCGAGAGGAGCCCCGGGCCCATCTGGACCTTGGTCGTGGAGGCCCGCCCACCTGGCGCTTAGAGCGCTGAGTCGCTCCAGCGGTCTCGGCGCCGCACCTGGCTCAGGCCGCCCCCAGGCGACCCAGCCCACCCCAGGGCGCGGGTGGGAGAAGTGAGAGGCTCTGGAGTCCTCACCTGGACCTGGGCAGCCGCCGATCTGGGACCCTCACTAAGGCGGGCACAATCAGCTATGAGTACCCCTGAGCCCGGCGGAGGGAGCAGCGGAGGGGAGCTGCAAGTGGCTCGGGACAGGCCTTGTGAACCCGGCCGCGAGCGGGTGGGAGTGAACGCTGGTATTCGCGTAAGCCCAAGTGCGACGACTGTGTGCGTGCGTCCGCGCACGTGTGGCGAGGCGCGGCGAGTCTGCACCTTGTGTGGGCCGTGGGAGTGGCCTGGAGGGAGGACGCGCAGGAGCCCCGCGCGCACACCTAAGTCCTGCAGACAGATGCGGTTGGGTGGTGCGAAGATAGGGAGGGTAACGGCGAAATCACAGATGCTGGGAGTTGGGGAGAAACCGAAGAGGAAACCTAAAGATCCTCAAGCAAGCCAGAGCCGGCGCCTAGGAGGCTGGCTGTAGGGGTGGATCTGTGACTGCCTCCTCCCGGGACCCCTGACACCCGCGGAAATCGCCTGAAACTCATCGGAAGTTCGACGGGGGCCCCAGCCTTTTCTGAGTGTGGGAGTGGGGGTCAGTCCCACCTCCTTTCACCCACAGTCGCCACCATCCCCACCCTCCGGTGCTCGGAGCCCCATCCCTAATCCGCCACTCCTCTGGTTCCGCGCAAGCAGTCCAATGGTCCCGAGAATCGGGTGGAGCGCAGCCAGCGGCCGAGCCGGGAGCCGGCCGGAGAGGAGTGGATGCAAGTTCAATCCCTTAAGAGGACCGGCGGCTTCTCCAGTGCCGCCCCCAGGGGTCGCCCGGGGAGGCGCCGAGCCCCTCACCTGGCTCCGCTCCCGCAGCGTATTAGAGCGGGACCGGATGGCGTCAGGCTCCAGCGCCAGAGCTGTGGGCTGCTGAACGCTGAGGGGTCTTAGAAAAGTGAAGTCACTGCCGTCCGAGGCCGGTGAAAAGCACGTCCGGTAGCAGTGGCTCTGCGAGTCTGTGGGCCGCAGCGTCACCTCCATGTACTTGAGCGTGCCGTCCGAGCTGACCTGCAAGTTGGGGCTGGACTGCTTATAGAAGTCCCGGGACGGTGAGTCCCGGCGCCTGCAGCACTGCCCTCCACCCCCGTCCTCGTCTGCGTGCCCTTGAAGGCACTTAGCTGACAGAAAGGTGAAGGTGACTAGGGATAAGAGACTGACGGTGGCCAGAGCCACAATGAGGTAAAGGGTAAGGTCTGAACGCTCAGGAGGGTGTATGAGGAAGTCACTGGATTTGGGCATTTCCTCAGGGTCCTCATCCTCCAGAACCAGCAGCACTGTGGCTGTGGAGGACAGTGAAGGATCACCATTGTCCCTCACCAGGACCACCACCTGCTGGGTGTCAGAATCATCCTCCAGTAATGCCCGGGTTGTGCGCACCTCACCAGTGTGTGTAGACACGAGGAACAGTCCTGGGGCTGTGGACTGTGGCAACAGTGAGTAGGAAAGCCACGCATTGTGGCCTGCATCAGCATCCACAGCTGTCACCTTGGTGACCAAGGAGCCAGCAGGAGCAGAGCGAGGGAGACGCTGGGGGACTGAGTGTTCCCAGCCTGGCCGTGGGTGCAGCACAGCTGGGGCATTATCATTCTGGTCCAGGACAAACACGTGCAGAGATGTGTTGGCATGCAATGGTGGAGAGCCGGAGTCTCGAACCCCCACCACAATCTGCAGCATCTGCAGCAATTCGTAGTCAAAGGTACGCTGGGCAAAGACCCGTCCATCCTCTGGGTTGACATACACAAAGGAGGAGGCTGGGGCTCCCTGAATCTGATTTCCTACAATGGAGTAGGTGAGCCGGGCATTATCCCCAGTATCTGGATCTGAGGCAGCCACGGTGCAGAGAAGGGAGCCTGGAGGCCGGTTTTCTGGGATGTAAGCAGTGTAAAGCTGCTGGTTGAAGCGGGGTGCATTGTCATTAACATCTGAAATGTTGAGTCTAATGGTGAGATGTTTGTGCAGGGGAGGTGAGCCAGCATCGCTGGCCAGCAGCTCAATGATATAGTGGGATGTGACCTCCCGGTCCAAGGGCTGGCTGGTTAGCATCGAGTAGTGGTTCTCAGAAGGCTTAATCTGAAATGGCAGGTCCGGAGAGATATCAAGGCTCACTTCACCATTTCTACCTGAGTCTCGGTCTCGCACATTGAACAACCCCACTACTGTGCCCACTGGTGTGCTCTCTAGGACAGGGTTGGCCAAAGAGGCCAGTAGCACCTCTGGGGCATTGTCATTGACATCCCCCACATCCACCTGAATCACACAGTGGCCCTCCATGGCAGGCTGTCCCTGGTCACGGGCTCTTGCATGAATTTCATAGAAACTCGACTCCTCAAAGTCTATGGGACCCAACACATGGATTGCCCCACTGCTGGGGTCTAGGCCAAAGAGGTTCCGTACTGCCTCAGATGTGTGGTCTCCAAAAGAATAGTCTAGTTGGCCATTGGTGCCCTCGTCTGGATCAGTGGCATTGAGGCGGAGCAGCAGAGTACCAGTGGGTGCATTCTCTGGGATTCCCACACGTAGAACTGAGGATTGGAAAACTGGAGCATTGTCATTGACGTCCAGCACGATGACAGAGATAAGGGTGGTTCCTGAGCGAGCTGGGGTCCCCCCATCCACAGCAGTAAGCACCAGCTGATGTCTTGCCTGGGCTTCACGATCCAGCTGCTGCTCTAGCACCAGCTCTGGGAATGGCTTCCCATCTTTTAGGGTTTTCACATTCAGAGAGAAGTGGCTGTTGGGGCTCAGAGTGTAAAAGCTCACAGTATTGGTGCCCACATCCGGATCCTGGGCACTGTCCAGTGGGAATCGTGCCCCAGGTGCCGCTGATTCTGATATGCGCATCTCTCGCTCAGGGGTGGCAAAGCTAGGAGAGTTGTCATTGAGATCCAGGATCTCTACCTCTACACGGATTAGCTCCAGGGGATGTTCAGTAACCACCTGTACTGGCAGCAGGCAGCTGGTGCTGGCTCCACATAGGCTCTCTCGGTCAATCTTTTGATTCACTGCCAGGGCACCACTCATCAAGCTCAGGGAAAAATAGCGCCCATTCTCCTCAGAGCCCAACTGCAGCCGGCGGCTCAACAGATCTGTCATCTTTAAGCCCAGATCCTGAGCAACATTCCCCACCAGCGTCCCCGGCTCAGACTCCTCCACCACTGAGTAACGAAGCTGCCCAGACACCCAGCCCCAGCAGCACAAGGACAACATGCACAGCACTTGCCATTTCCCAGCGAGCTGTGGGGGTGTCTTGGGCCCCATGACCCAGAAGTCCCTTCCTGGAGAGTAAGTCTGTGCTGTCCTGTCTCCAAGGTAGACCCAGGGCTTGGAATGCAGCAGCTGAAGTCTCTTATGTCTCCTTCTAGCCTCTTAAAAACTGCTCGGAGGTTTGCCTGCCTGCAGCAGTTCTTCTTAGTCACCAAGTGGCGGGGGTGGGCAGGGGGGAGGGAAACTGAATTTGAGTGGAGCTGGGGAGCTGGAGGAGGAGAGGCGGGCTGGAAGAGCAGATCTCCCACCTCGGCTCTGAGTCTGATTGGCCAAAAAGTCTGTTTGCTTTCAACCAATTATGAAGTCTCCTCAATCCTGGAAACCCTGGGAACACACGCTGCAAATCTGTGTCACAGAAGCTTCCTACCTCCCCACTCATTTCGTGCTGCAGGTTGATTCAGCCCCCTTGGCAGCAAAGTTTGACAGCTCAGATGGTGCTCAACAGGGAAGACAAAGTGATACAAAACTCCTCAGCGTTCTGTCCCAGCAACTTCCTGCATGACTTGAGAAGCTTCCACCACTTTGCTTGAACCAGCAAAATCTTGTCCTTCCGGGAGAGGCAAAGCCCATTTATTCCCCCTCCCTCCTCCATCCTTCTGAATGCTACTAAGGTGAGAGAAAAGATTAGGAAGAACCTTCTAAAGTCTTGCCCTGACTCTCCAGCAATGCTTTGAGGAGATCTCAATGTGAGCTGACATAAGACAGCTTTTCTGACACCCCAGACTCAGAATGTGGAATGAGTGTTACAGTTTTTGGGTAGGGGAACATTTCTGGGGCTGAATCCAGTCACCCAGGAGGGTGGTCAGAGGCCAAGCATGGATGGCCTCCAGGTTTCATGGTTTCACCAAATTCAGGAGAGCTCAACTTAAAGATGCAGAGAGTGGCTGTTTCTATGAATTAGCCAACTGTAAACCAGTTTTCTGGCATAAGTGATTTCACTTACTGCTTTTTTCCAAAGGTAATGACCAACCCGCCCCAGCCTCCCAATTTACATCTAGTTCAAATCCCCAGTAGGGACTTGATCTGAGTTCTACAGACCCAGACCAAAAGATCTATGCTACCACTCTGATGTGTGCCTCTTTATTCCCTTAGTTCTCTCCTCTTTCTGCTCTCTGCTATGTTTCAACTAGAGAGGTCCCTTCACAGTGTACTAGATACTGTGAGACAAAGATTTTAGTCCCCCTCAATCCCTTGGGAATTGGTAACCTAGAGTTAAGTTACTTCAGACCTGATCCCCTCCTTCAGGGAGAGTAGAGAAAACAGACACCTTTGCTCAGGTGATTGCCTGGTGCACTGTACCCTGTGCACTGTAGCCTTCTGTGCTCCCACAGTCCATCAGCATGCTTCCACAACAGCCTGGCTCTTGATCACCAATTTCATTTCTTACTCAGATATGGGCATGGCCCACCCCCAATGCTAAATTGTGACAACTCTGGTTAATTCAGAAAACAGTTACAAAGCACAGCATTTACCACATAGTTACCTCTCACAGAAATGGTGACATCACTATGGGCTCTTACAGAGAGGCCAGTACTCTCTAGGAAATAGTCCAGCCCTATGCCTGGATGAGAACAACCCTCAAGCATTGGCTGAGCCTGCAAAGGTCTCACCTCTAGCCCATAGAGAAGATCAGAAGGTGGGCAGCTTGGGCGAACAGGCTCCCCTGCCATAGGTGCACTGGGTGACTTCACCATCATGAAGCTATCACTCCGAGTGGGTGCAGAAGCCAAGGGTGTACAGCCATGAGAGTGGCCTCCCACATCAACAAACTTGATAGGATCATCTGACCCTAGCTGGATTCGGAGGATCCCATTGGAAGGGGGAAGCCCCTCCCTCCTTCGAGATCTGGTGAGACAGGCACAGGTGCCAGCAGGAAAGCAGGTCACTCCACAGGCTGCCCCACGAAGACACTTAGAGAGTAGTGCCACAAACGAGCCAAAGGAGACGAAGCAAATTGCCACTAGGGACACAGCCAAGTAGAGGGTTAGACGAGATTCTCCTTCCCTTGGAGCTGAAGATTCTCGAAGATCTGGGACAACTGGATGAGTGTCTTCCTCTAAGGACACTAAGAGAGTAACAGAGGTAGAGAGTGGTGGGCTACCACTATCCTTTACCACAATGACCAGCTTCTGCGGTGGGAGGTCAGCTGGGATGGGAACAGCCGTCCGCACCTCCCCAGCATATCGAGAGACTGCAAACAGGCTGGGATCTGGGGCCTCCAGGAGCTGATAGGAAACCCAAGCATTGTAACCTGAATCCAAGTCCACAGCAGTCACCTTTGTGATTAGGTGGCCAGCACCAACCGATGGAGGCAGTGCTTGGGGACATAAGGAACCAGGCCGGGCTCGAGGACGGAGCACAGCTGGGGCATTGTCATTGAGGTCCAGCACGAATAGACGAACTGTCACAGTGCTGCTAAGGGGTGGGTTGCCCCGATCCCGTGCCTGCACCTCAAACTGCAGTGTCTGGGTTTGCTCATAGTCAAAGGATCGAGTGGCATGAACAGCTCCTGTCTGGGGGTTCAGAGAGATGAAGGAGGAAGCTGACACATCTCGATTCCTGGGCTCTAGGAGTGAGTAGGAGATAAGTGCATTCAAGCCAGAGTCTGGGTCAGAGGCTGCAAGGGAGCAAAGCAGGTCCCCTGGGCGATTGTTCTCAGGAACAAACACCTCATGTGACCTCTGAAAGAAAGAGGGTGGATTATCATTCACATCTGAAATATTGAGGAAAATAGTTCTGTGGGTACTCAGAGGAGGGTTTCCAGCATCGGAAGCAGTGACCATGATGTCATAGCTAGATTTGGCCTCTCGATCCAAGGGTCCAGCAGTCACCAGGGAGAACTGGTTCCTGAAGGCAGACTTGAGGGCAAATGGCAAATGGTCAGGAATGCGTAGGCTCACATCTCCATTTGACCCTGAGTCTGGATCTTGCACACTGATAAGTGCCACCACAGTGCCAGGTTCTGCACTCTCAGGGAGGGTTCCAAGCTCTGAGGTCACTGTGATGTAGGGGGCGTTGTCATTTACATCCAGGAGATCCACTCGAAGGCTGCAATGTTGCTCCATGGCTGGAGAACCCCCATCTCGAGCCCGCACATCAAATTCATAGTAATTCTCACTCTCAAAGTCTAGGGGCCCCAAAAGAGTAAGCTTTCCCGTAGTAGGGTGCAGGCTAAAGAGGTTTCTCACACGATCAGGGGTATGACCACTGAAATAAAAGGTGACGTTACCACTGGGACCCAGGTCCGGGTCGGAGGCATTGAGCTGGATGAGCACCATGCCCGCTGGTGCGCTCTCCAACACACTAATCCTGTAGCTGGATTGCTGGAAGGCTGGGGCGTTGTCGTTTACGTCCAGCACGGATACCCGGAGCTCTGCGGTGCCAGATCTCGGCGGGTTCCCTCCATCCACAGCAGTCAGCACCAGGCGGTAGTCCGATTGCTTCTCCCGATCTAAAGGCTTCTCCAGGAGCAGCTCTGGGACCAGGCTGCCGTCGCTGCGCTTCTTCACATCCAGCGCAAAGTGTTCATTGGAGCTCAGCCTATAGCTGCTAATGGAATTGCTTCCCACATCTGCATCCTGAGCCTTTTCCAACGGGAAACGCTGTCCTGGAGGAGCTGCCTCCCCAATTTCCAAGTCCAGCTGCTGCCGCGGAAAACGGGGGGCGTGATCATTCACATCTACGATCTCTACCTCTGCTCGGTACATTTCCAAAGGACCTTCCGTGACAAACTCCAGGGGCACGATGCAGCTGGCACTGAGCCCACACAGTGCCTCTCGGTCGATTGGGTTCTTGATGAGCAGGGCTCCGCTGTCCAAATCCACACGGAAGTGTCTTTGGTTCACCTCTCCAGCGACCTGCAGCCTGCGAGCTGACAGACTGTCCGTATCCAGCAGGAAATCTTGGGCGACATTCCCTACAAAAGTCCCTTCCTGTGACTCCTCTGGGACTGGGTAGCGGATCTGCCCACAAACGTAACCCAGGTGGTAAAAGAGGAACAAAAGGGTAGCCCCCCGCCAGATTTCTGCCCAGCTTCTCACCTTGCGGAGCATTGCTGCCGCCGCTAATTCTCTGCTTGCTCCTGAGACGCGGATGAAGCCGACCCGCCCCAAACAGCCACAGCAGCTGGAGACACCTATCTCCCTTTCCCCGCGCCAGCTCTGGCGCGGCTCGGCTGGCGCCGTAAGGGTTAAGCGCCGTTTTTGCTGGTGGCGGGGTAGATTTGTCTGCCTTTCACCACCCGATTGGCAGACAGCGGCTCCCGGGCTCAGCCAATAGGCTGAGCAGAGAACGTCCCAACAGCAGCAGGGTTAATGCGTCGCAACACTGTGGGGGAAAAAGCCCACCCTGTCCTCCTCGCTCCCCCACCCCCAAAAAACCCAACCTATCTTTTCGCCTTCCTCCAGCTCAACGGCATGTTTTTCTACGGATTGTTATCTCTGTGGAGAGGCAGACAACATATATGGGTTTTTCTTTTTTTTTCCTCACACACCAACTGACCCCGCCCCTTTTCGGCGGGGAAAACAGCCACAGCCTGAGCCCTAGCAACCTGCGGCCCACTGAGAGAGAGAGAGTAGCCATTGGAGAGTGGTCACTTTGTACAAGCCAGTGTTGTCATCTACCAGTATTCTAAATGAGTAGCTTCCGTCTCAGTCCGATTGTATTGGAGCAACTGCTAATTAGAACCACTGCCATATATTCAAAACTCTGCCCTTCTGCAGATTATTCAAAAACGGATCCATCTCTTTGCAGAAAAGGCTTACACATTAATGTAGATAATTAAATTTATGCAGTACACGTTTTCATTATAACAGGAGGCACAGCGGAAACCAAACCTCTCTTATTCAGACATTTGCTAGTGATACTCTAGATACACTAAATTACCATTCATTGATTTCAAGGACAGTATAGAAACACGGTGGAGGAAGCCAGGAGAGGGAGATGTTTCAAAACAGTAAAGAATCAGTGTGTCTGTGAGGTGCTAAGGACCAGATCTCATTACCTGGCAGAATGCTAATGTTCACAGATTTAACAGCTTCCTTGAATGATTGAGAGCAGCTACCAACAGCATCATGCCTACAAATCCCTTAATTTGACACCAAGGTATTCTTGATATGTTGTTAATTACCAATGGAGACCATTTCAAAAGAGCAAGCTTTTCACCTAGCCCCAAGGGACCTCTTGGAGCTGGACACTTGATCTCACCCCACCCCCACGCTCATCCAGACCTCTCAGCAGCCTAGCTACTCCCCTGCACAACAAGCACAGAAACAGCACACTTCACACTGTAGGTACCTGCAACCTGCAATCTGAGTGGCAAACACATCAGAGCACAGAGAGAGAAAAATCCAGCCTGATCTGGACACGAGATTTCTTAATTCAACCAAGTCCTTACCTAGGTTACACTGGCTGCCAAAAAAAGCAGAAACCACTGGAGTTCTTATCTTCCCCCAATTTTTTTTCAAGCCCTGGATCTTCAGGAATATCCTTTTGACTAAGGTAGGACCAACATTCTGGTCTCAAAGAGAGGGATCCGGTTTTTTGTGTTCTTTTACACACATACACACACACACACACCCCTAAACCTTCTCCCATAGGAATAATGGAGATGTAAAACAGCCTGATGCCGGAATTCACTGTCTCTGTGAATGGCACTGTCATCTACCCAGCTGCCTTAGTCAGAATCTAGGGGGATCAACCTTGACTCGTCCCTGCCCCTCACTTCCTATATCATGTCAGTCAACAAGTCCTGATGATTTTATTGTAGTCATCTCCCTCCATCTGAACTGCCAATGTGCTGGTTCAAGCATTTATCAATCTTCTCTTCAAATATCGCAATAGCTTTCAAACTGATCTCTTTGCCTCCAGTTCCAACGTCCCCAGTCCATTTCACTTATGACCGACAGAAAAATCTTTCTAAAAGAAACAAAAAACCCTAATGATATCATATATATGTCAGTTCAAAATTCTGCAGTGACTAGCATCTATGTGGAATAAAATAAAAACTCCTTGGGATGGCCTAAAGGTAACTCAGGATCTAATTCCTGCCTACTTGCTTTACATCATCTCCTAAAAAGACTGTCTGTTTTACACACACACCTCCTTTTTTTTTTTTTTTTGAGATGAAGTCTCATTCTATAACCCAGGCTGGAGTGCAGTGGCATGATACTGGCTCACTGCAACCTCCGCCTCCTAGGTTCAAGCGATTATCCTGCTTCAGCCTCCCAAGTAGCTGGGATTACAGGCACCTGCCACCACCCCTGGCTAACTTTTTGTATTTTTAGTAGAGATGGGGTTTCACTGTGTTGGCCAGGCTGGTTTCAAACTCCTGACCTCAAGTGATCCACCCACCTTGGCCTCCCAAAGTGTTAGAATTAAAGGCGTGAGCCACCGTGCCTGGCCACACATACACTTTAAGGCTCAGTGATACTGAAATATCATAATCCCTCTGCATGGAATTTCTTGCAATGTCCCTTCCCTGCACTGTTCTTTCCCCTTTCCTATCTGACAAACTACTACTCAACCTTTAGTTCATAGCTCAAGCATCACCACCTCTATCATTTCTTCCTGATTTCCCCAGGCTGACTTAGGTTTTCCTTTCCTTTTGGTCCCACTGCATATCTCCATTATCTTTTTTATTTTTTATTTTTGCATGTCTATCTCCTATGGTACTCTGGGTGCCAAATGATGTCTTTTAATTGTTTACAGTGTCTGGCACATAGGGATGCTAATAAATGGTGAATATTGGTATTATTTTTAGTTCAACAAATAGTTATTTTGAGCACTTGCTCTGTGCAGGCACTTTATATGCATTACTTTTCACTTTCACAACAATTTTGCAAAGTAGATATCCTTTTTATTTTATAGGTGAGGAAACTGGAGTCTAAAGAGATTAAGAGACTTATCTAAAGTTAAACAACTAATATGTGCAGTATTATATTTATATTAGCAAATACAAACCAAAACAAGTACCCAGTCTGTTTTACTAGAACTGGAGCATCATAAAGCCTTAACCCTACATGTCTTTGACTTGACCATTTTATGCCAGCCATATGATTCTCCCATCTCTAGATTTTTTAAAAAATTTATTTTATTTTATTTTATTTTATTTTATTTTGAGATGGAGTGAGTTTTGCTCTTGTTGCCCAGGCTGAAATGCATGGCATGATCTTGGCTCATGACAACCTCCACCTCCCAGGTTCAAGCAATTCTCCTGCCTCAGTCTCTCAAGTACCTGGAATTACAGGCACCCACCACCACACCTGGCTAACTTTTGTATTATTATTATTGTTTTTTAGATGGAGTTTCGTTCTTATTGCCCAGACTGGAGTACAACAGTGCAATCTTGGCTCACTGCAATCTCCACCTCCCAGGTTCAAGTGATTCTCCTGCCTCAGCCTTCCATGTAGCTGGGATTACAGGCATGGGCCACCACACCCAGCTATTTTTTTATATTTTTAGTAGAGACGGGGTTTCTCCATGTTGGTCAGGCTGGTCTTGAACTCCTGATCTCAGGTGATCTGCCTGCCTTGGCCTTCCAAAGTGCTGGGATTACAGGCGTGAGCCACTGCGCCTGGCCAAATTTTGTATTTTTAGTAGAGATGGGATTTCGCCATGCTGGCCAGGCGGGTCTTGAACTCCTAACATCAAGTGATCCACCCACCTTGGCCTCCCAAAGCGCTGGGATTACAGGCATGAGCCAGTGCGCCCAGCCCCATTTCTAGATTTTTACTGAGACATAATTCACATACCATACAATTCACATATTTAAAGTGTACAATCCAATGATTTTCAGTATATTTACATGTACCAAACCGATGCAATCATCACCACAATCTAATTATACAACAGTTTTGTCACATCCCTCCAAAAATAACGCAATACCCATTGAACAGCTGTAGATGTTTAAATAGTTGCCCAGGTGCTAGTGGTTTAGGAAGGTTTTTCTCTTTAGACGACTGACATACCATTTTATGTTGTCCTGCAGTGATCTTTTAGAACTATTCTATGTAACACTTTAAGGCTGGGAGACCTTACCATGTTTTTAAAAAAATTGGGCCTGGTCCAATAAAGTTGGATCCTGGTTCTACGAATACCAGAATAACACTTTGCTTCACAAATATGCTAAATGATGGATTGGCAGGTTCTAGAGTAGCGGTTTTCAAATTTGTCTGCACATTAGGTTCAAGTGGGGGCCTTCAAAAAATTATGATGCCTATGTCCCATCCCAAGAGATTGTGCTTTATTTGGTTGGGGGTAGCCTGGGTTTCAGAATTTTTAAAGGGTCACTAGGTTACTTTAATGTGCAACCAAGTTTGAGAACATTGTTCTAGGAAAAAGGCCAGTTGTTATCAACGCTGACCAAAAGAGCAGCAGGTGTTTCTTGCTGGCTTTCATCCTTTTTTAGCCTTTTCATATGTGCTTCTATTTTGGCATTTTTGGTTGTTCTCATACGCTTATTTCCAAGGTGTGTTTAAGATTTTAGGTGGGTGAAGAACTAATAAAAATAATAATAGTAATAGCTAATAATTTTTTTTTAGACAGGCTCTCACTCTATTGCCATGGTTGAAGAGTAGTGGTACAATCATAGCTGACTGTAGCTTCAACCTCCCAGGCTCAAGCAATTCTCTCACTGCAGCCTCCCAAGTAGCTGGTATCACAGGTGCGTGCCAACACACCCAGCTAATGAAAAAAAAATTTTTTTGAGACAGAGTCTCTGTCACCCAGGCTGGAGTGCAGTGGCATGATCTTAGCTTACTACAACCTCTGCCTCCTGGGTTCAAGTGATTCTCCTGCCTTAGCCTCCTGAGTAGATGGGATTACAGGCACACACCACCATGCCCAGCTAATTTTTGTATTTTTAGTACAGACAGGGTTTCACCATGTTGGTTAGGCTGGTCTCGAACTCCTGACCTTGTGATTGATCCACCTGCTGCAGCCTCCCAAAGTTCTGGGATTACAGGAGTGAGCCTCCGTACCCAGCCCCCATTTTTTTTTTTTTTTTTGGTAGAGACAAGGTCTCACTATGTTGCCCAGGCTGGTCTTGAACTCCTGGCCTCAAGCAATCCTCCCACCTCAGCCTCCCAAAATGCTGGGAGCTGGCTAATAATTTTTTAACAGTTATGATAACGCCAGGCACTGAGCTAAGCACTTTGCATATATTATACCATGCATGAATCTTATAAACACTTATTATTCCCTTTTGCATTTTTGGAAGAGGCTTAGAAAGGAGATGGAGTAACTTGGCCACAGATTCATAGTATAGTTGGTGAGTGGTAGAACTTCATTTATCTAACTGCCAAATCCAAGAGTTGATAGCAATGATGCACTGAGCAACAAAATAACAGCAGTTCTCCTGCAGTTGAGAGTATGTATAGGGTTCTCTCCAGGGCAAAGGCCTTGCAGTCACCTTGCATGGATACCATGCTTTGGATGGTATCCTTGCATACCACCCTGAATGAATGCTTTACCTTTCTAAGGATATGAATTTCTCTACCTTTCACATTGTACATATACTTAAGAAAAACAAGGTTGGAAGGACAGGGACTGACACTGGAGGCACCAAAAAGACTCTCCTTTTGTAGCTTCTGGGTTTTTTGTTGTTGTTATTGTTAAAGAGATAGGGTTTCCCGATATTGCCTAGGCTGGAGTGCAGTGGCTATTCACAGGTGTGATCCCACTACTGGATAGCACAGCAGTTTTGACCTTCTCCATTTCCAACCCGGGCCAGTTCACCCCCTCTTAAGCTACCTGATGGCCCTGCCTTCTGCAGACAGTGGATTGATCAATAGATCAGCATAGTGCACCACAGCCCAGAACTCCTGGGCTCAAGCATTCCTCCCGCCTCAGCCACTGAGTAGCCGGAACTACAGGTGTACACCACCGAGTCTGGCTACTTTGTGCTTTCTGTGTGTGTGTCATCTAGGTTTATTTTCAAAATAAATTATTACTTTTATAATTAAAAGTGGTTGTCTTTGGGTTTGGAGATTATAGTTTTAATTTTTTAAACACTTTTCTGTATTTTCCAGCAAACATGCATCACTGTTATAAGGTAATTTGTAAGTAGGGTGCACATTATTTCCAGTAGAGTGCTTGAAATAAAATTTAAAGGATGCCCAGAATTTCATTTTGTTCATAGAAAATTATCTGAGAATGAGATACAGGATCTGTGTAAAGAAAGGAAAATTATATAAAAAAAACTATTAGTTTTAATACAAACATCACAATCACTTGAAAGGTGGGGGAATGAGGTAGTTTTTGTATTCCTAGAAGCTGCCACTGGTTAGAGGTATCCAGCAACTTATTTCTAATGTAAACTATACCAAGCCAAACTGTGATCGCTGAGATCTTGTGTTTTGGCTGAACCACCCCTTAGCAAGATTGGTCAGTTGTGATAGCAAATGAGTGCTGAGGATATGAATTGGGTCCACAGATGAGTCAAGTATCTCCCCCTGAAATGCAGGCCACCATTTCACAAAGGCACTACATTTGATCTAGGAAAGGTCAGGTGAAAGTGTGAATGCATAATCAGGAAAACATCTTCATCACTAAAAAACAGCTCCATTCCTTCCTCAATATGATGTAGAAATCAAAAAGCACTAACAGGGTCAAGCATGACTTGCTAATCCTTACCTGTCCGGGAGGGGCGCTCTCTGCACCCAACACCTGCCTATAGAACACGGGATCGCAGCTCCGCAGCGTGTTCTGGCGGCTGGCCAGTGGACTGGCAGCACCAGGTTTCTTCAGCAGCGGGTCGCTGCGGCGAGAGTCTGTGGTGAGATACACCTGATGGTAAAGTTGTGGCGACATCAGGCCTCCTCGCACTGCGTCCGCGTGCAAGGAGGGCCCTGGTGTTCGGTACAGTGAGCTCACCGGAGCTCGGTATAGGTCTCTAGACTGCTTCCACTTGTAAACTTTGAATATGATTACTCCGAACGCTGTGACCACGAACCCCACCGAAACCAGGATTAGAGAAAGAAGTAGATAAAAGGTGAGATTTTTGTTCTGCTCCCGGGGGGCAGAGCCAGAGGGGAACTCGGCTCGGGCCTCAGGAGAGTCCTCGGTTACTGACACAGTGAGGGTAGCGGTGGTGGACAGTGAAGGCTCCCCATTGTCTTTGATCAAGACCGTGAGAGTCTGCCTGGGTGAATCTGTGTCCTGGACTGGACGGGTAGTGCTGATTTGACCAGTGTGAAGCCCTATGGCAAAAAGGCTCTGGTTAGGGGCTCCCAAGAGACTGTAGGAGAGCCAGGCATTGTGCCCTGCATCCGCGTCCCAGCCTACCACCCGTGACACTAGGTGGCCTGCTGCGGTACCTCGAGGCAGCATCTCCACTGAGCTCCCACCCGGCCGAGGATATAGGACCTGGGGGGCATTGTCATTGCGATCAGTGACAAATACGTTCACGCTGATGTTGGTGGCCAGGACCGGGGTGCCCCCATCGCTGATATGAGCTGTTAATTCAAATTCCCGTCTATCTTCGTAGTCTAGGGGCACTAAGGATGACACTATGCCATTGTCACGATTTATTGTGAAATAGCGACCCACTAGCCCGGTTTCAGCTCCTTGCTCCAAGAGAAAGAAAGAAAGCCGAGCATTCTGCGGGGCGTCGGGGTCCCAGACACTAAGGTTTAGTATTGGAGCCCCTGGGAGGTTGTTTTCTTCAATGTAAACGTCGTAGGAAGATTGAGAAGATTGTGGAGGGTTGTCATTGATGTCGGACACTTGAACATGCACTATTGTAAGGGCTGAGAGGGAAGGAGTTCCCGCGTCTCGGGCGGTGATGCTGAGGTTGTATTCTGGCACAGTCTCCCGATCCAGGTCTGCACTGGTTTTCAAAGTGAAGTAATTCTTGAGGGAAGAAGTAAGGCTGAAAGGTAGACCTGGTGGAACTTCGCAGGTCACCAGCCCGTTCTCGCCAGCATCAAGGTCAGTCACACTGAGCAAAGCGATGACAGTTCCCAGAGGGGCATCCTCGGGTACTGGGCTATACACGGAGGTGACTGTGATCTCCGGGGCATTGTCATTCACATCCACAACTTCCACCAACACTTTGCAATGTGCTCCTTCAGGATTGGCGCCCTTGTCTTTGGCCTGGATGTAAATCTCATGGAGTTTGGTGTCCTCGAAGTCCAGTCGACCCTTGATTGTCAGCACCCCGGTTACAAGGTCTAAGGCGAATAGTTCCCGCACGCCGGCGCGGTTGTGGCTGCCGAAGGAGTAAATAATTTCACCGTTGGGGCCTTCATCCAGATCCGTTGCAAGGACTTGCACCACGCGCGTGCCGGGGGGTGCATCCTCCAGGACGCGCGCCCGGTACAAGGACTGGTTGAAGACAGGCGCATTGTCATTCGCGTCCAGCACGGTGATGTGGATAGGCAGGCTGGCGGAGAGAGCCGGGGTTCCTCCGTCCAACGCGGTCAGTACTAACTGGAGACTAGGCTCTCGTTCTCGGTCCAGGGCGCGCTCCAGCACCAGCTCCGCGTACTTGGTGCTGTCCTCCCGCGTCTGCACGCGAAGCGCAAAGTATTCGTTTCGGCTCAGCTCATAGGTTTGTAAAGAGTTGCTTCCCACATCGGGATCGTGCGCGCTCTCGAGCGGAAAGCGCGTCCCCGGCGCCATGGCCTCGCTAATCTCCAATTTCATTTCCCGGGTAGGGAAAGCAGGATTGTTGTCGTTGATGTCCTGGATCACCACTTCTACGCTGAACAGCTCCAGCGGGTTCTCCACTACCAACTCCAGAGTTACAGTGCAAGAGGGCAGTGTCCCACACAGCTCCTCTCGATCCAGACGGTCGTTCACGAACATCTCTCCGGTCTCCCGGTTCACCTCAAAGAATTTTCGGCTAGCTCCAGACACCACCCGGAGCCTGCGGGCTGACAGGCTACCGAGATCCAAACCAAGGTTCGCGACCACATTGCCCACAGAGAAACCCTTCTCTCTTTCCTCCAGGATCTCATAGTGAATGACGGTGGAAGCCTTGCTTAAGGCACTAAGCAGAAGCAAAACTCCCACTACCCTCCCGGTGCTTACCAGTCCTCTCCTCCAGGCCTCTGGGACCATCTCACTCAAAAGCAGTTCCTCTCAGCGGGGTCCAGATCGTCCCTGCGATTTCGCTGAGAAACTTTCAGCGGGTTAGCGCTTGGGCGCTGGGCGCCGAGTCCGACATGGCTTTCTGGATGCCGTTGATTTGCTCGCCGGCTGTTCAGTCTCTGCCTCATCCCGGGGCGCAGAAAGGGGACGGGCCGGGGCCCGATCTCCAGCGTCTTCATTGGCCGACAGCGGCACACAGAGTCCCAGCCAATAACTGCACGAAGACTGAGCTAGCGCCGGGCTCTCTGAGCAGGACACGCGCTAGCGCCAGCAACTTCACTTTCCTTTGGCTTCTTTCCAGAGTTTCCAATCAAAGCGCCTTGCCAGTATCTGTGCACAGGAAACCTACCTTAGGGGAAGCCAGCCGCGGGGCAATGAGGCTAGCCGTTCTGCAAGTCTCCAGTCCAAATTAAGACACATTAAACACTTGAATCGCTTTCTTTGATCACAGGAAGGGGGATCGAACCAAACCGAAAACGACACAACGTTGTCAGGGAAAACATCAACAAATCTGGTTTGTTGGAAGTCAGACAATTAGCCGGACCCTATTTGTAAGGAGGCATTTAGCATTTCTGTGGAGACATTAATAATTTCAGTTTTATCTCTTACCAAATGAAACTAGCGTTCCCTGTCATTTCCTCACTTTCTGGAGCTACTATCAAATTAACAGGAGTTACTCTCTATTGGTTTAACTCTGTCTTATAAAATTTAAAAGTACAACTCAGATTTTATTTCTTTTAAAACTGGATGTCATTTTTAGCTCTCATTTTTTAGGAACCAGGGAGAAATTAAAAATTTCCCTACCCTGTCTTTCACAAGGAGCATGATCTCAATCATAGAGCATAATCTGTTGTTTCCCTTTACTTGATCAATCCTTTTCCCAAGATCTTGGGTACTATAAGCCACAAGAAGTTGCACTGCTAATGAAGAAGACAGAGAAGATTTTAAAAAGAAAAAAAGCCAGACCTATTTACCACCTAGAATCTTTATAAAATTATTGAAATAATGGCAGCAACGCTCCACAAATCTTTAGAGAAATACAAAGCCTTTAGCCACAGAATAAAGAGCCTTGAGTGTTCTGGATTTAGAACTGCAGTCACCAAACAAAATTGCAGTGATTAGGATAGTGAATAAAAGAGTCCAGTGTGATATAAGCCAGAGTTGAGATGTATATCCTTGAACAAGAAACTAGCCTCTAGTTTCCAAGGGTTCCTGGATCCCTATTCTATTAAATGAAGAAGTCAGGTAAAGAGCTTGGCACAGAGTAAGCCTCAATTAATGATGCAAACCACCCCATTAGATGTAAAGTGTCAGAGCCTCATACTATCTCTGTATACTTGTTTTGGACAACACTTTGATTGCATAGAGTCCTTTTGAAGTGTGACAGAATCTTGAACATAGGTGGAGAGGTAGGCACATACGTTAGGCAGATAGATAAGAAGTAAGGATATATAGGATATTTCTCGAAGAGATGAAAAGCCATATGTGACCTATATTTACACTTCTTTAACACTTCAATTCATCTCTGAAAACTCCCAGGTTTAAATGCTCAAGTTTGATAATTAGCCAGACCACCAAGAGGGCTGATAGGCATCAGAAGATAGAACACATTTAGAATTTAGAATATAGAGTATAGCCCAGTCACTTGCTACTCTAAGTGTGAGGACCAGTGGTCTAGGTATTGGCTGGGGAGCCTGTTAGAAATGCAGAAATGCTCTGCTTCAGACCTACTGAGCCAGGGTTTACATTTTAACAAAACACCAGGGTGATCTGAAAACATATTAAAGTTTGACAAGCACTGATCTAGTGGGTTATTCAGAGATACACTGGTTTATCAATCTTTTTTTTTACCCCATTCAGCATCACTTAATTCACAATCTGTTTTTTGAAAATCAGCTTTTAAAAATGTAAGCAGTTTTCTCAATAATAAGGCCTGTCATTTTCTTTCCTTTTTTTTTTAAAGACGGGGTTTCACCATATTGGTCAGGCTGGTCTCGAACTCCTGACCTCAGGTGATCCACCCTCCTCAGCCTCCCAAAGTGCTGGGATTACAGGCATGAGCCACCACGCCCGGCAGGCCTGTCATTTTCTTGATAATAAGACCTGTAGTTTTCTGAGGCTTTTGTTGCTGCTGCTGTTGTTTTTTGGTTTTTGTTTCTGAGACAAGATTTCACTCTGTCGTCCAGGCTGGAGTAGAGTGGAACAATCATAGCTCACTGCAACCTCCAACTCCTTGGGCTCAAGGGATCCTCCTGCCTCAAACTTCTGAGTAGCTGGGACTACAGGCATGAGCCACTGCACCCAGATCATAGTTTTCTTAAGACCTCTTCATGAACCAACAGAACCCTTGTGTATCCATTCTCCACAGTAACGAGGTTGATCTTCCTAAAATTTTAATTGGCTCACACAATTCTCCAGCTACTCCTCAGTAGCATCGTATTGCTCTTGAATTAGAATACCAAATCCTTCGCATAGTGTCCACGTTCTCCTGTCTTCTCTGTCTCTCTCACTATACTCCATTTCACCACTTTGACTGTGGTCAGAACCCCAGCCCTTCCCTGCCTCAGGGCCTTCACACAGGCTGTTCTTTTGCCAGGAAAGCTGCTTTCTCCTCCCTCCCTTTGCTTTGCTGATTTCTACAAATCTTTCCTGTCCATTGAACTTGGCACAACTTTAAATTTTATAATTATTTTTGCTCAAGCAAAATGTCTGTTTCTCCCACTGAAAAAGAAGAAAAGAAGCTCCAGGAGGGCAGGGACCATGCTATTTTGGTGGCTACTTGTATCCCCACAGTCTAGCACAGGAGGCACTTAATGCTTATTAACATAGCAATCTTTATGCTAATGGCACAGTATAATAATCGTAGCATACACTAAGGACTATATATGTATTCATTTGTGTGGATCCAATCTCCCCGGAAGTAAGCATTTTTGGAAGATACATTTACTCCTTCAAGTTATCAGTGGGCCTAATGAAACTATTTCCTAGCCCTAATGATCTGAAGAGATAATATAGTCTGCCAAAGAGCCAAGTAAAGTGTGGTAATACAACTCACAGTGGATAATAAACAAAGATGCCATAACTTGTTGTATCGCTTATTTCTAGGGGAAATGGAAGGACCAGTATACAGGATTTATATACTGATTCAACACAATTTCCCAGTCTTTATCTTTTTTCTTCTCTGTTTTACAATTTCAAGAGAGCTTCTGATCACTGAGATGCAGCATTTATAATATAATTTTAAAACAGAAAGTGGATATATTATATGATCGTGGTAAGGTCTTAGCGTCAAAAAGATTCAAATTCCAATACTGGATATTACACCTAGTAGCTATGAAACCATGAAACTTTTATTTTTAGCTTCTCTTTTATTTTCTTTATCTATAAAATGGAAATAATAATAGTACTCATTGATATAACCACAGACATGTCAGTCATTTTAAAAATCTTTTAACAGTTCTCTGCATACAACATAGTGCCCCTATACAATGCAGGGATTTTTAGTAAATGTCTACAGTAATGCAACCAACCCCACAATCCAGTTTTGGAATATGCTCATGACCCCCAAAATTTTCCTCGTGCCTGTCTGTTGTCAATCTACCTTCAGCCTCAGGCAACCACAGTTTTGCTTTTTCCAGATATTTTATTAAAAAGGAATTATAAAATAGGCAGTCTTTTATATGTCTTCTATATGACATAGCATAATGGCAAACTCAGCTTTTAACCACACCCTCAGATGTGTTACCTCTCTAACCTTCCTCCCTTCGTAAGTGGCGCTTCTATTCCAGCCAGAATTTCAGAAGTAATTTTTAATATTTTTTTCCTGCATCCCCACATCCAGTAAATTATGAATCCATATCAATGCTTACTATTCCCAAAATATATTTTGAAACTCTCAATTACTAACCCGATCTATTGCCACCCCTGAGTCAAAGCCACCTTAAATGCTGTCATAGCTTCCTTGGTGTTATTCTCAATCCCTCTTTTGCATTCCCTAAATTCCATTTCACATGCAGAGACCTGAGTAATCTTTTGAAAATGCACATGAGATTATACACCTTCCTTGCTGAAAACATAACTAGGACTAGCTATATAACTTTTAAAATGAGTGCAAAATAAAAACAAGGGGCTTGGAGGCCGGGTGCGGTGGGTCACACCGGTAATCCTAGCACTTTCAGAGACCAAGATGGGCAGATCACTTAAGATCAGGAGTTTGAGAGCAGCCTGGACAACATGACAAAACCTTGTCTCTACTAAAAATACAAAAAATTAGCCAGGCGTGGTGGTGGGTGCCTGTAATCCTAGCTACTATGGAGGTTGAGGCAGGAGAATCACTTGAATCCAGGAGGCAGAGGTTGCAGTGAGCCAAGACCACACTGCTGTACTCCAGCCTGGACAACAGAGGGACACTGAGAAAAAAAGAAAGAAAAGGAAAGAAAGAGAAAGAAGAAAGAAAGAAAGAAAGAAAGAAAGAAAGAAAGAAAGAAAGAAAGAAAGAAAGAAAGGGAAGCGGAAAGGAGGGAGGGAAGGAAGGAAGGAAGGAAGGAAAGAAGGAAGGAAGGAAGGAAGGAAAAAAGAAAGAAAGAAGGAGGCTTAGGCTTCTTATTAAAAATAATTGAGCAGGCATGATGGCTCATGCCTGTAGTCCCAGCACTTTGGGAAGCTGAAGCAGGAGAATCACTTGAGGCTCCGGGAATTTGAGACCAGCCTGAGCAACACAGTGAGAGCCCTATCTCTACAAAAACAAAAACAAACAAACAAAAAACTTATCTGAGCAGGAGGCAGAGGCGTGTGTTTGTTGCCCTAACTACTCAGAGGGCTGAAGTGGGAGGATCACTTGAGCCCAGGAGTTCAAGGCTGTAGTGAGTCCACTGCACTCCAGCCTGGGTGACACAGCAAGACCCTGACTCAAAAAAAAAAAAATTATTAAGAATTTCAAGATGGTAACAGCAGAGCCCTAACCAAAGGGCAGGGACCTTCAAAGCAAGGGGTCCCATCTAAGCATGAAGCCCCGTGTCACTGCACAGGTCACATGTCCATGAAGCTGACCTTGCTTGGCACAGAGGAAACTCTCAATAAATATTATCTAATATAAATTTTAATATTAGCTAACTGTCTAATTATCAAATATTATTCCCAGAGGGTTAGTAATATCAGAAAATCCTATTCAAGATGCTATTAAATTATTGCACACAACGAAAAAATATATAAAATCCTCTTAAAATCCTAAATATCACTTAGCAGTCTTTTCATTCAATCTAATTTGTCTATTTGAACAGCATCCTAAGGTCAAATTATGGGATCATTTGAGGAAAAATGGAATAAAAACAGTTAACCAATAAATCAAACAAACATGTTTCAATTTAGTCAAGTGGGACATTCAAGGATTTGGTGAAGAAGCTGAATGGTTTAGCCTTCATATTTATCTGAAGTTTACATGAATATTTTGCATACTTTGATTTGATAAGATGATCTGTGAATGTTTTTTGTTTATTTGTTTTGTTTATTTGTTTTTGAGATAGAGTCTGTTGCCCAGGCTGGAGTGTAGTGGCATGATCTCTTATCACTACATCCTTTGCCCCCAGGGTTCAAGTAGTTGTGCCTCAGCCTCCCAAGTAGCTGGGATTACAGGCATGCCACCAGGTCCAGCTAATTTTTGTATTTTTGGTAGAGACGGGGCTTCACCATGCTGGCCAGGCTGGTCTCAAACTCCTGACATCAGGTGATCTGCCTGCCTCAACCTCCCAAAGTCCTGGGATTACAGGCATGAGCCACCATACCCACTCTGAATCTTAAGAATAAGTTTTATATGACTTCTATTCTATCTACAATATTCTTGCAATTACAAATAATGCCGTAACAAATAACCTCGTATATATGTATTTTTGTAATTTTTGAGGTGTATATTTATGATAAATTCCTAATAGTGTGATTGCTGGGTCACAGGACAAATGCATATGTAGTTTTGTTAGAACAAGAAGAAATTATGCCATCAAAATATTTTGGAACTGATTTAGTTACTTATTTATTTTTGAGATGGAGTTTCGCTCTTGTTGCCCAGGCTGGAGTGCCATGGTGCGATCTTGGCTCACTGCAACCTTTGCCTCAGCCTCCAGAGTAGCTGGGATTACAGGCATGACCACCACACCTGGCTAATTTTGTATTTTTAGTAGAGACAGGGTATCTCCATGTTGGTCAGGCTGGTCTCGAACTCCTGACCTCAGGCAATCCACCGGCCTCAGCCTCCCAAAGTTCTGGGATTATAGGTGTGAGCCACTGTACCTGGCTCTATTTTTTAATTTTTATTTATTTATTTTTGAGACAGAGTCTCACTCCATCACCAGGCTGGAGTGCAGTGGCGCCATCTTGTCTCACTGCAACCTCTGCCTCCTGGGTTCAAGCGATTCTCCTGCTTCAGCCTTCCGAATATTATTACAGGCGGGCACCACTATGCCCAGCTAATTTTTGTATTTTTAGTAGGGACAAGGTTTCACCATGTTGGCCAGGATGGTCACTTTCTCTTGACCTCGTGATCCGCCTGCCTGGACCTCCCAATGTGCTGGGATTACAGGCGTGAGCCACTGTGCCTATTTTGTTTTATTTTGTGAGACAGGGTCTTTCTGTGTTGCCCAAGCTGGAGTGCAGTGGGGTGATCATGGCTCACTGAAGCCTCAACTTCAAAAGGCTCAAGCAATCCTCCTGCCTCAGCCTCCCGAGTAGCTAGGACTACAGGCATGTGCCACCATTTCTGGCTAATTTTTAAATTTTTGTAGAGAAAGGGTCCTGCTTTGTTGCCCAGAATTGTCTTAAATTCCTAGGCTCAAGCAATCCTCCCACCTTGGCCTCCCAAAGTGCTGGGATTACAGGATTGAGCCACTGCACCAAGCAAAAACAATAATTTAATTTTGGAGGTCAAAAGTCTAAGGTTAAAAAAAAAAAAGAGGTTTACCCCATCTCCCATTTTAGTGCTATTCTCTTCTAGTCTTAGATCACATTAGTACCTTCTTATTGTTTATTACATCACAAAGGTTAAATATGTCAGGAAACGACCTGTAAAAAATTTACTAAATTTGTCCACATGAAAATCTTCCGTAAGACCTACATTCTCCTCAGAAAGAAAGTGTTTCAGTTTTGCCACCACATTTTGCCATTACCTTGCCATCTAACTTGTTAGTTCTCACCAAATGGGTAGCCTTGTATGGCTGAGTTATTTATTTATTTATTTATAAGATAGAGTTTCCCTCTTGTTGCCCAGACTGGAGTGCAATGGCGTCATCTCGGCTCACCACAACTTTTGCCTCCCGGGTTTAAGTAATTCTCCTGTCTCAGCCTCCCAAGTAGCTGGGATTAGAGGCGCCTGCCACCATGCCCAGCGTTTTTTTTTTTTTTAATAGTGACAGGGTTTCACCATGTTGGCCAGGCTGGTCTCAAACTCCTAACCTCAGGTGATCTGTCCGCCTCAGCCTCCCAAAGTGCTAGGGTTACAGGCATGAGCCACCGTGCCTGGCCTATTTTTTTCTAAATGAAGTAATTCACTTCAACATATAACAGAGGAAGAAAGAATTGTGGCTTTCTGATCATTAAAATTTTCTGGCAGCCAAGTGTGGTGGCTCATGGATGTAATCCCAGCACTTTGGGGCTGGGTAGGCTGATTGATTGAGCTCAGGAGTTTGAGACCAGCCTGGGCAACATAGTGAAACCTCATCTCCACAAAAAAATATAAAAATCAGCCTGGTATCGTGGCATGTGCCTGTAGTCCCAGCTACTTGAGAGGCTAAGGTGGGGGCACTTGAGCCTGTGAGGTAGAGGTTGCAGTGAGCTGAGATTGTGCCACTCCAGCCTGGGCAACAAAGCCAGACCCTGTCTGAAAAAAAAATAAAAATCTTCTGGCACTATAGAAGTTTTGTACACGGTAAAGATTCTATCTCAAATCACTGAGACAAAGATGAAATTCTTAATAAATGGCATTGAGACAACTGGATAGCCATTTGGGAAAAAAGATACAATTAGATCCATATCTCAGCACACACAAAAATAAACTCCAATTAGATCAGGGATCTAAATGTGGAAACCAAAGACCATACAAGTAGTAGCACTGGAATAAAACAGTGATGAATGTTTCTATAACCTAGGTGTGGGGAAAGGTTTTCTAACTATTACTCAAAACCTAAATGCAATATAAGAAAACATTGATTCGGCCAGGTGCCGTGGCTCACGCCTGTAATCCCAGCACTTTGGGAGGCCAAGGTGGGTGGATCACTTGAGGTCAGGAGATTGAGGCCAGCCTGGTCAACATGGTGAAACCCTGTCTCTAGTAAAAATACAAAAATTAGCCAGGCATGGTGGCATGCACCTGTAATCCCAGCTACTCAGGAGGCTGAGACATGAGAATCACTTGAACCTGGGAGACAGAGGTTGCAGTGAGCTGAGATGGCGCCATTGCACTATAGCCTGGGTGACAGAGTGAGACTCGGTCTCAAAAAAAAAATTGATTTATTTCATTACACAAAAACAAAGGGGAAAAATTGCATTGCAAAAAAATACCAAAAGGCAAATGACAAGCTGTGAGAAAATATTTGCAGTCTATTTCTTGGATGAAGGGCTAATATCCCTAATACAAGGAGTTTTCAAAAAGTTCATAGAAAATGCATATTATGAGAAAAATGCATGGATTTCAAAATATTTCCTGCACCAAAATAAACCCATACTAACTTCTTATAACACGTCTGAATAGGATCTAGTTTGAGGCACTAGAAGAATAAGATATCAGTTTGAAAAGAGCCCCTATCAGAGTAACATGAATTCTGCTAAAATGGAAACAAGAAGAGACATCACATTTATGATGAAGCTTGAGTGGAAGAATGGTGAAATCATTGGTGTTTTGTGAAAAGTTTATGGAGACAATGCCCCAAAGAAATCAGCAGCTTACAAATAACTAACTTGTTTTAAAAAGGGATGAGACAATGT
Source organism: Cacajao melanocephalus (assembly GCA_963573385.1). NCBI lineage: Eukaryota > Metazoa > Chordata > Mammalia > Primates > Pitheciidae > Cacajao > Cacajao melanocephalus. The sequence goes on from CAUYLG010054863.1 coordinate 39,947, forward strand.
TGAAGATGAAGCTCACAGCAAAAGACCGTCTACGTCAATTTGGGAGGAAAAAAAAAAGAACTTATCTGTGCTATAATGAAAGAAGACCTACAATTAGGAGCAGAAACAATAGCCAACACCATAGATGTCTCAGTTGGTTCAGGTACACAGTTCTGACTGAAAAATTAAGGTTGAGGAAACTTTCCATTAGATGGGTGCCAAAACCATTACACCTAGATTAGCTGCAAAAAAATTAGCCAGGCTTGGTGGCATGTGCCTGTAGTCCCAGCTACTTGGGTGCCTGAGGTGGGAAGATTGCTTGAGCCCACGAGGCCAAGGCCGCAGTGAGCCATGGTGGTGCTCTGTTACTCCAGCCTGGTACCAGAGCAAGGCTGCGTCTCAAAAAAATAAAAATAAAATAGATCAGCTGCAGTAAGACCAGAGCTTTCAATTGAAATTTTAAAGAAGTGTGATCAAGATCCTGAAGGGTTTCTTCAAAAGAACTGTAGCAGAAGATGAAACATGGCTTTACCAGTATGATCCTGAAGACAAAGCACAAGAGGCAGAAGTGGTTCAGTCAACGCAAAAGCAGACTGGTCAAGAGCAAATGTCATGGCAATGGTTTTTTGGGAAGCTCAAGGCATTTTGTTTTTTGACTTTCTGGAGGGCCAAAGAGTGATAAGATCTGTTTTTATGAGAGTGTTTTGAGAAAGTTACCAAAGCTTTAGAAGAAAAATGCCCGGGAAAACTTCCCCAGAGTCCTCCTTAACTATGACAATGCTCCTGCCCATTCCTCTCATCAAGCAAGGGCAATTTTGTGAGAGTTTTGTTGGGAAATCATTAGGCACCCAATACCTTCCTGATTTGGCTTTTTCTGACTTGTTTTTGTTTCCTAATCTTAAAAGTCTAAAGGGCGCCCATTTTTTCTTCAGTAACCAATATAAGAAAGACTGCATTAACATGGTTAACTTCCCAGGACCCTCAGTTCTTTACGGATGAACTAAATGGCTGGTATCATTACTTACAAAAGTGTCTTGAACTTGATGGCACTCAGGTTGAATATTAAAGTTTATATTTTTATTTTTATCTTTTAATTCAATTTTTTCATAAGCATTTAGAATCCCTTCAGGGATCCCCTAAACATTTTTACAAATTTACGCTGAAACACTTGAAAAAAAACCTACTAGAAAAATGAAAATAAGACATGAAGAGACAATTAAAAAAAAAATAGGGTCATTTGTGGTGGTTCTTGGCTGTAATCCCAGCACTTTGGGAGGCTGAGGTGGGTGGATCACTTGAGGCCAGGAGTTCAAGACTAGCCTGGGGAACATAGTGAGACTCTCACATCTTTACAAAAAATAAAAAAATTAGCTGGGCATGGTGGTGTCCATCTGTAGTCCTAGCTGCTTGGGAGGCTAAGGTAGAAGGATTGCTTGAGCCCAGGAGTTTGAGGTTACAGTGAGCTATGACTGCGTAACTGCAATTCAGCCTGGGCAACAGAGCAAGATTCTTGTCTCTAAAAAAACAAAAAAACATATAAACTGGCCCTTAAACATATGAAAATCTATTTAACCTCATTCATAAGAGAAATTTTAATTAAAATTATTTGGAGATATCTTTTTACCCATCAGATTGGCAACAATTAAAAAGCTTGACAGTATGCTCTGCAGAGGAGACTATAGCACAATGGACATTCTCATCTATTTGCAGGAATGCAAGATGGTACAACCTATACAAAGGGGAATATTCAACAATAGTTATATTTAACATTTGTATTTAATAGTTATATCTAACAAAACTATATATGCCTTTACCCTATGATCCGGAAATCACAATATTAGGTATTTATTATGCATACACACCTTAAAAATTACAAATATATACATCAGGTTCTTCATTAGCATTTATTATAATTGCAAAAATATTGGAAACTACTTAAATGACACGTCAAAGATGGGTTGAACAGATTATAATATGTACACATACAATGGAGTTGTTTTTTTTGTTTGTTTGTTTTTGTTTTTTTTTGAGACAGAGTCTTACTCTGTCACCCAGGCTGGAGTGCAGTAGTGTGATCTAGGCTCACTGCAATCTCTGCCTCCTGGGTTCAAGCGATTCTCCTGCCTCACCTCCCAAGTAGCCGGGACTACAGGCACCTGCCACCACCCACGGCTAATTTTTGTATTTTTAGTAGAGACAGGGTTTCACCATGTTGGCCACACTGGCCTTAAACTCCTGACCTCAGGTGATCTATCTGCCTCAGCCTCCCAAAGTGCCTCCCAAAGTGGATTACAGGCATGAACCACCACACCCAGTCTCAGAATAGAGTTTTATGAAGCTATTTAAAAAATGAAGATTTCTATAAATTTATATAGAATGATTTCCAGGATATATTATTAGTGCAAAAAGCAAAGTGTAAACTTTTCCTTTCAACCATGTGAAACCAGATATACCACTATAACAGCTAGGAAGTGGATCAAAATGTGTGAAAAAAGCTTTTAGACATTGGCTCAAAAGACAGTGCAGGATTCTAATCCATGAGAGAAGAGAAGCAAATGATGATATGCAAACTAGGATCTCCAGGTTTTTGCCTGGAGACAACTTTCAGACTGTGGGGCAGGAAAGGGGAAATTCAAGAATCACACCATGGTTTTGCTGAATTGAGAAACAGGTATTAGAGTTTGGGGAGATTGAAACAGCCAGAATTTATGCGACAGAGTACTGGAGAGAATGGAACTACACAAAGAACTCCAGAAATATGAATATGGATCCCCAAGTCTTTGGCTAAATAATAATCTGAGCATGCACAGAGTGCACTGACACTCCTCTGTAGCTGGGCAAAGAACAACTGCCAGAGAGCTATTAGCTGAAGAATTATTGGTGGTCACAGAGGGCTGGGAAATGTTTGAATTCCATTTAGCCATAATAAAGAGATCCTGCTGAACACTTAATCAAAAAAATCAGAATTAAGTGGTAGGTCTAAACTAGCCCAAGGCAAAAGTTACTATAGACCTGTCCTAACAAAGCTTAAAAAAGTAAAATAAATAAATTAAAAAAAAAAAAAAGCCTTAAGGCCAGGTGTGGTGGCTCACGCTTGTAATCCAGCACTGTGGGAGGCTGAGGTAGGCAGATCACGAGGTCAGGGGTTGGAGACCAGCCTGGCCAACACAGTGAAACCCTGTCTCTACTAAAAATATAAAAATTAGCTGGGTGTGGTAGCTGGCTGTAATCCAAGCTACTTGGGAGGCTATGGCAGGAGAATCGCTTGAACCCAGGAGGCAGAGGTTGCAGTAAGCCAAGATCATGCCACTGCACTCCAGCCTGGGCTAGACTCTGTCTCAAATCAACACGCCTTGAATAGATCAAGCTGATCTTCAAAAACATTATAGCTTTCTTAACACACTGCAATACTTCTTAAAGAAAGACAAAATCCAAATACTCAACAGTATAACATTTACAATGTCTACTGTCCAAGAAAAACATTAATAGATATGCAAATAAGCAACCAACTGTGATCCCAAACCAGGAAGAAAATTATCACTAGAAATTACAGAGGTGACAAAATTAGCAGATAAGGACTTTGAA
>CAUYLG010054864.1:0-58062 GCA_963573385.1 Cacajao melanocephalus
TCAAGGAATTCTCCTCCTGCCTCAACCTCCTGAATAGCTACTGCTAGAGGCACAAGCTACCATGCCCGGCTAACACCCACATTTCCTTTATCTTTTTAAGTTATTTGTAGGCCGGGCGTGGTGGATCACCTGAGGTCAGGAGTTCAAGACCAGCTTGGCCATCATGGTGAAACCCCATCTTTATATATATATATATATATATATATATATATATATATATATATAAGTTATTTGTAGACATGAGGGTTGCTGTGTTGCCCAGGCTGGTCTTGAACTCCTGAGCTCAAGTGATCCTCCCACCATGGCCTCCCAAAATGCTAGGATTACAGGTGTGAGCCACTGCACCTGGTTCTAACCCCCAAATTTCTATCTCCAGCCCAGACACCTCCCGCAAACCCTAGGCTCCTACATCCTGCAACGTATTCAAAGGATGGAAGATCTTAGAGGCATTTTAAGCTTTATACATCCTAAACTGAGCTTCTTGCCTTCCTCCAGAACCTGCTCCCTCGCCACCTTCTCCACCTAGATCAGTGGCAGCTCTGTCCTTCCAGTGACTAAGGCCAGACACCCCGGGTGGTCCTTCGCCTCTCTCCTTCACACCCACTCCAACCTGTGAGCAAATACTGGCTCCACCTACAGAACCTAAACTCTTCCCCTCCACTGTCCCCACCTTGGCCCAGCCTCCATCCTCTTCCACCTGGTCACCCCAGCAACCTCCTCCCTGACCTCCCTGCTCCCTTCTGTCTGCTCCCCTCGTGGAGCCAGAGGGAGCCTGGGACCATCTGAGTCAGGTGAGGGCCCTGCTGGCTCAGCCCTGCCCTGGCTGCGCCTTACTCCAGGAAGGAATCAGAAGTTCTCACAACAGGGCTGGGTGTGGTGGCTCATGCCTGTAACCCCAGCACTTCGGGAGGCTGAGGCAGGAGGATCCTTTGAGCCCAAGAGTTTGAGACTAGTCTGGGCAATGTGGCAAGACCCCATCTCTACAAAAAATACCAAAAACTAGCCAGGTGTGGTGGCACGTGCTTGTAGTCCCAGCTACTCAGGAGGCTAAGTTGGGAGGATTGCTTGAGCCCAGAAGGTGGAGGTTGCAGTGAGCCTTGATTGCACCACTGCACTCCAGCCTGGGCGACAGAGCGAGACCCTGTCTCAAAAAAAAAAAAAGAATTCTTAGCTGGGCATGGTGGATCAACTGAGGTCAGGAGTTCAAGACCAGCCTGGCCAACATGGTGAAACCCCATCTCTACTAAAAATACAAAAATTAGCTGGGCATAGTGGCAGGCGCCTGTAATCTGAACTATTAGGGAGGCTGAGGGAGGAGAATCGCTTGAACCTCTGAAGTGGACGTTGCAGTGAGCTGAAACTGTACCTTTGCACTCCAGCCTGAGCAACAAGAGTGAATGAAACTCTGTCTCAAAAAAAAAAAAAAAAAAAGGTTCTCATGACAGCCACCAAGTCCCTAGTGATCTGTCCTGTCACCTCTTTGCCCTCATCTCTTCCCCTGGAGAAAGGGAGAAGCCCTCCTGGCAAGGTCACTTGCATGTTACCAGCTGAACACAGATAAAACTCAGCATGGAGGCCCTGCAAACACAGCAACATCCAAACAGCCTCTCTCAGGGAAGACATGAAGGCAGGAGGCCGCCACTCCATGACCAAGACCCTTTCCAGCCCCAGGTCTGGGGAGCAGATCTTTGAAGTCTACACATCTAGTGATCTCTGGAAGGTCCTCTTCAGTCTCTGCTCTCTTTCATTTATCACCCGCTCACATACTGTGTATTTTATTTTTTATTTTATTATTATTTTTGAGACGAAGTTTCATTTTTGTTGCCCAGGGTGGAGTGCAATGGCACAGTCTTGGCTCAGTGCAACCTCCACCTCCTGGGTTCAGGTGATTCTCTTGCCTCAGCCTCCCAAGTAGATGAGATTACAGGTGCCCGCCACCATGACCTGCTATTTTTTTTTTTTTATTTTTAGAAGAGACAAGGTTTCACCATGTTGGCCATGCTGGTCTCGAACTCCTGACCTCAGGTGTTCCGCCCACCTCAGCCTCCCAAAGTGCTGGGATCGTGGGCGTGAGCCATCGCGCCTGCCCCTGTGTACTTTACTTATTTACCCAGTTTCTGTCTCCTCCACTAGAATGTGAGCTTGCCACAGACTGGGATTTCTATCTGTCTCGTTCACTGCTATATACTTACTCATAGGTATGTATCCAGTTCCTAGAACAGTGGTTGGCACATCAGAGGTGCCCAGTAAACATTTGTTGAGTAAATGAATGAAATGTTTTGTGTGTATTTTCTCATTGGATTTTCAGCATCAGCAGTGAGACAGTAGGGAAAGCATTACTAATGCCCTCTGCCATCTCCCAGGCTCTGCTGAACTCAGGCATAGTTATGTGACTTAGTTTGGTCAATAAAACGTTAAGTAGAAGTGCTGGATGTAGAACACTTTAAATGCTCCTTGTAGAAGCATTTAGAAACCAGTGCAACCATTGCACTCCAACCCAATGGACAGAGCAAGACACTGTGTCTGCGGCAGGAGTGGGGCGGGGGAAGGCAGCGCAGAATTCTCCATGCTCTGTGTTCTCTGCCTGGGCTGCACTGGGAGCTGGGCAAACCTGGAGGTGCCACATGAAGGAAGAGGGCTGAGCCCTGGCATTGAGGACTTCTGCCCTCAATAGTCACCCAGACCCACAGCTGACTATGTAAAAGCAAGAAAATTCCAGCACCTTGGGAGGCCAAGGTGGGTGGATCACGAGGTCAGGAGATCGAGACCATCCTGGCTAACATGGTGAAAATTTCATCTCTACTAAAAATACAAAAAAATTAGTTGGGTTTGTGGTGGTGCACGCCTGTAATCCCAGCTACTTGGGAGGCTGAGCCATGAGAATCACTTGAACCCAGGAGGCAGAGGTTGCAGTGAGCTGAGATCGCACCACTGCACTCCAGCCTGGCAACAGAGCAAAGTAAATCCGTACCAGCTGGGCGCAGTGGTTCACACCTGTAATCCCAGCACTTTGGGAGCCCGAGGCAGAAGGTTTACCTGAGGTCAGGAGTTGGGGACCGGCCTGGCCAACATAATAACAAAAACATTATCTAAACCTCAGCATCTTTTTTTTTTTTTAAGACGGAGTCTCGCACTGTTTCCCAGGCTGGAGTGCAGTGGCAATCTCGGCTAACTGCAACCTCTGCCTCTCAGGTTTAAGCAATTCTACTCCTGCCTCAGCCTCCCAAGCAGCTGGGATTGCAGGTGCCTGCCACCATGCCAGGCTAATTGTTTTATTTTTAGTAGAGACAAGGTTTTGCTGTGTTGGCCAGGCTGGTCTCAAACTCCTGACCTCATGATCTGCCCGTCTAGGCCTCCCAAAGTGCAGGGATTACAGGCGTGAGCCACTGCGCGGGGCCATCAGCATCTTAAAACAGCCATTTTCTTTTTCCTGCATTTTTGTAGACCAGGAATTTGGTGGGGTTTTTTTTGTTGTTTGTTTTTTTTCTTGAGATGGAGTCTGGCTCTCTTGACCAGGCTAGAGTGTAGTGGCTCGATCTCAGCTCACTGCAACCTCTGTCTCCCAAGTTCAAGCGATTGTCCTGCCGCAGCCTCCTGAGTAGCTGGGATTACAGGCATGAGCCTCCACACCTAGCTAATTTTGTATTTTTAGTAGAGACGGGGTTTCACTATGTTGGCCAGGGTGGTCTCGAACTCCTGACCTCAAGTAATTCCCTGCCCCCTGCCTCAGCCTCCCAAAGTGCTGGGATTACAGGCATGAGCCACCATGCCTGGCTGAAAAACTTTTTAAAATACATGCAATTTTTTTTAAAATAAATATTTAAAATTCTAATTGTATACCCTGCCCCCCCCCCCCCCCGAGATGGAATCTTACTCTGTCACCCAGGCTGGAGGGCAGTGGCATGATCTTGGCTTACTGCAACCTCTATCTCCCAGGTTCAAGTGATGCTCCTGCCTCAGCCTCCTGAGTAGCTGGGGCTACAGGTGTGTACCACCATGCCCTGCTAATTTTTGTATTTTTAGTAGAGACGGGGTTTCACTATGTTTGCCAGGCTGATCTTGAACTCCTGATCTTATGATCCACCCACCTTGGCCTCCTGAAATGCTGGGATTACAGGCGTGAACCATGGTGCCCAGCCTAAAATTCTAAATTTCTTACGTGGCTAATCTCTACAGATATAACACTGATAAAACACTGAGGTCATCAATAAATTTCAAGAGTGTAAAGAGGTCCTAAGACACAAAAGTTTAAGAGCCACTCACGTAGGCCAGGTGCAGTGGCTCACACCTGTAATCCCAGCACTTTGGGAGGCTGAGGTGGAAGGATCATTTGAAGTCAGGAGTTCAAGACCAACCTGACCAACATGGTGAATCCCCATCTCTATTAAAAATACAAAATCATCTGGGCATTGTGGCAAACACCTGTAATCTCAGCTACCCGAGAGGCTGAGGCAGGAGAATCGCTTGAGCCAGAGGTTACTGTGGGCCAAGATCATGCCACTGCACTCCAGCCTGGGCAACCGAGCAAGACTTAGTCTCAGAAAAAAAAAAAAAAAAAAGGAAAAAAACTGCTCATCTAAATGTCAGCTGTTATTGAAGGACCAGTACACTGAGGTGGATAATTGCCTTTTGAGTTCAGTAACAAGGAAGGGCTTTTGCAATTAGGAAAGAAAAATTGTTTTTGTGGAGCAGAGAGAGGGAAGAGAAAGAACACCAGACCTCTTTTCTGAACTTTGACTATGTTTTATAATGGATGGATCAGGCTGGCAACATAATTGACAAAAATTATCTGCTTGGCTAAACTTTAGTCATGCTTCCAAACCTTCTCCCTGGCCCATGTGTTTACTTGTTTGTTTATTTATTTATTTGAAACAGAGTTTCACTCTTGTTGCCCAGGCTGGAGTGCAGTGGCGCAATCTCAGTTTACTGCAACCTCTGCCTCCTGTGTTCAAGCAATTCTCATGCCTCAGCCTCCCAAATAGGCGGGATAACAGTCATGCACCACCACGCCCAGCTAATTTTTGTATTTCTAGTAAAGACGGGATTTCGCCATGTTGGCCAGGCTGGTCTTGAATTCCTGACTGCAGGTGATCCACCTGCCTTGGCGTCCCAAAGTGCTGGAATTACAGGCATTACCACCTCACCCGTCCTGAAGCAATTTTTTTTTTTTTTGAGATGGAATCTAGCTCTGTTGCACAAGCTGGAGTGCAGTGGCAAGATCTCAGCTCACTGCAACCTCTGCCTCCTGGGTTCAAGCAATTCTCCTGCCTCAGCTTCCAGAGTAGCTAGGACTACAGGCACACGCTGCTATGCCCGGCTAATTTTTTGTATTTTAGTAGAGACAGGGTTTCACCGTGTTGCCCATGTTGAACTCCTGAGCTCAGGCAATCTGCGCACCTCAGCCTCCCAAAGTGCTAGGATTACAGGCGTGAGCCACCACGCCAAGCAGCATTCTAATAAAACTTTTTTTCAGACCTATGCTGATCTTGGTAAATTATTCTTACCTTTTTTTTTGATGAAGTCTCACTCTGTCGCCCAGGCTGGAGTGCAGTGGCACGATCTTGGCTCACTGCAACCTCCGCCTCCCAGGTTCAGGCAATTATCCTGCCTCAGGCTCCTGAGTAGCTGGGATGACAGGCACCTGCCACCATGCCCAGCTAATTTTTGTATTTTTTGTAGAGATGGGGTTTCACCATGTTGGTCAGGCTGGTCTCAAACTCCTGACCTCGTGATCCGCCTGTCTTGGCCTCCCAAAGTGCTGGGATTACAGGGGTGAGCCACCATGCCCGGCCTCTTATTACTTTTAAAAATAAGTTCTTGGTGCCACAGAGAAAGACCAGCACTCAGGAGAAAAGTTTCTCAGCAAAGCAAAGTTTACTTCTGCAGAAGGGTGCTACCCGCACCTGTAACAGTCAAAATAGCACACCTAACAAAGGAGAGCAGGGTTTTTTTTACCCTAACATGGTTCCTGCTTCTGTCTTTCCCCCATTGGCTGGGGTTGGACTGCACAATCTAAGCTGATTCCAATGCGCTATTTCAAATGAAGGGCAGTTTACAGAACCAAGGATAAGGAAGTTAGATTTCTGAAGAGGAACTCATTCTGTCTAACAATCTTTCCCCTTTTGATTTTGTAATTCTTCCTCTTCAAATACTTTTAACAGGACTTGGCTTTGCTTCTCTTCTTGCTTATTTGGAAGTGAAAGTTTATCTGAATAGGGTAGGGGAGAGTTTCGAGAGGTTTTGGGAAAAGCTGTTTCTGTGAGCTTTTGAACGAATCCACGGACACGAGGTATAAAACAACACCCTATGATAATGAGCACACCTATTACAACTGCAAGGGAAATGAGAACAGAGGCCCCGAGTCCGTTCCATTTGCCAAACCATCTCTCCATTAAACTAGTGAAAGGGTCGTTTATTCCAGAATTTTCGGCTAGCTCATTGGATAAACCAGTTAGACCTTCTAGCGCTTTAGTTATAGTTCCGTTGGGGCCAGTATTATCAGGGATGAAAGAGCAACATCGGTTTCCAATCACGCTGGCAGTAGAATGAGGGAAGAAGAAGAGACAATATAAGAGATATAAGAAGGTTAGGTTTTTCTTAGCTTTAGTTTCAGGGGACTTGATCCTGGAACAGTGGCCCATGACTTTAAAGGTAGCGGCGTGTTTTTGATTCGGATATGGTGAGTCCACCCTCCTTCTGTGGTTCGGCTTGCGGTCTCGGCAGTCAGAAGCACTAGTGTCTCTCCCAAGCCAGTTCGAGTTTTCCTTCCTTTCAGCTCTGAATGAGAGCATAAGCTCCAGGTCGATACAGGTTCACTGGGAACTCCAGTGGTGGCGTCTGTGCTAAAAGGCCTTTAGTCCTGAGGGAAGAGAAAGTGGAAGACAGACCAAGTTTATAGTTTTTGAGAAACCAATGTTTTGTTTCAAATGTGGGAATGTCAGCCGTGGAGTGTAAATAAGGCAACCCACATAGCATCTCATAAGGAGACAGGCCAACATCTTCCCGAGGGGCAGTTCTGACCCTTAATAAGGCGATGGGAAGGCACTTAGTCCGTGTGACTGAGTCTCTAAGACCAATTTGGTTAAGTGACTCCTCAGGGTTTAGTTCATTCTCTCCACTCTTCCTGATGAGGGTGGGTGCCAGGGAGTATGGTATTTCCATGTTATATCTAGCACTTGGGCTGATTTCTTAATGATGTGTGCAGTGAAATGGGTCCCATGATCTGAATCAATATTTTCTATTCATCCAAACTTGTGTATAACATTTTCAATTAATGCTTTAACTACATTATTAACAGTTGCACTTGAAAAGGGAATAGCTTCCACCCAGTGGGTGAAGTGATCTACTATCACTAATCAGTAATTTAGGCAACCAATTGGGGGCATTTTGGTGTAATCAATTTGGACACTTTGGAATGGTCTTAATCCTGGACTTCTTCCCCCAAGGGGTGGTTTTCTTAGGGTCTGCTTATTAGTCTTTTTGCATATTAGGCAGCTGTCTTGCCAGAGGATAAATTCCTATACATCCATTAAACCCTGAGAACTGCATCACACATAGCTTGGGGTCCCCATTGAGTTCCTCAATGCAGCTGATTTCTCTCATGACGGGTTTGGATAACATTTCTCTTTGGTCTGGTAACACTCATATCCCTGCTGAGTTCTCTTTGGCCCTTATTTTCATTAATTTCTCCTTTTCAGCAGAAGAGAAGATGGGAACTGCGGTCTGGGGAGAAAGACAAGGGGTTAGGTGAAAAATGGGCATTTCAGAGGAAATAGCAGCTTGCTTAGCTATTTGATCTGCAAGGTTATTCCCTCAACTTTCTTGTTCTTTTTTTTTTTTGAGATGGAGTATTGCTCAGTCACCAGGCTGGCGTGCAATGGGCAATCTTGGCTCACTACAACCTCCACCTCCCGGGTTCAAGTGATTCTCCTGCCTAGCCTCCTGAGTTGCTGAGATTACAGGCGTGTGCCAGCACGCCTGGCTAATTTTTAAATTTTTAGTAGAGATGGGGTTTCACCATGTTGGCCAGGCTGGTCTCAAACTCCTGACCTTGTGATCCACCCGCCTTGGCCTCCCAAAGTGCTGGGATTACAGGCGTGAGTCACTGCACCCAGCCTTCCCTCATCTTTCAACAACAAAAAAAGACCTTTCTGGCATCTGGGGACACAGACAATAGCTATTTCTTCTGGCAGCTGGAGGTTATCTAATACTTGGGTGATTAATTCTTTGTGGACAAGGTCTTGGCTTTTGCTATTAATGAGTGCTCATTCAGTCCACATTTTTCCACCGTATGGGCTACCCTGAAGGCATATTTGGAATTAGTAGCAATAGCCCCTCCTGGTTTTGCAAGTGCTTCAAAGCTTGATTCAATGCTAACAGTTCACATGCTTGGGAGGACCAGTTGTTGGGAAATCTTCCTGACTCTACTGCCAGAGCTTTGCCATCGACCACTGAATACCCATCAACCACTGAATACCCATCAACCACTGAATACTCATCAACCACTGAATACCCATCAACCACTGAATACCCATCACGGCTTTTTCCTTCAATTACCCGGAGGAACCGTCTATAAACAGGTGTTGCCCTGTTTTGAAAGGAGTTTCTCTTAAATCGGACCTAACCTTTATGGGATAATCAAATCTAAACACTTATGCTCAGGTCCTTTTAGATTTGGGTTCCCTGTTAGGAAACCTGCTGGGTCTGGTGAAATGTCAGTGATTCGTGTTAAATCATCCCTCTCTAACAAGATAGCTTCACACTTCAAAATTCTTGAGTCGGTGGGCCATCTCCCTACTTTCTGGTTTAAGATAGTTCTGACTTGATGGGGTGTGCTCACAGCTAAATTTCCCCCAAAGGTTAGCTTTCTGCTTTTTTCAGTTAACAAGGCGGTAGCTGCCATGTATTTAACACATTTGGGCCACCCACAGGTTACTGGATCTAAAACTTTCGAGGGAAGGCTGCAGGTTGCTGATGGCTCTCATGTTCTTGGGTAAGTACCCCTTGTAAGGCCGATAGCTTCGCCGGGAGCCGGATGGACAATACCCACCCCCTCCGCACCTGATAACACTGTTATCAGGAGGCCGGATGTCCTACTCAGGGCCTGCCTTCTCCATGCGGGCTCCCCACACCCACTCCTGCATTCCACCTCTAGCCCCACCCTCAGCACTAAATCATGCTCTCAGCCCAAAATTCAAAAATCCCGCCGAGAGCCTGACCAATGGCAGCTCGCCAAGTCCGGGTCCTGTCTCTCTCTCTCTCTCTCTCTCTCTCTCTCTCTCTCTCTCTGGCCAATACAGGTGCCCATGCTTTGTTTCCTTACCGGTCAATCTATTACCTTCTCCCACTCACCTCTCGATAGCCCCACTGGGCTACCAATGGCAGCTTGCCAAGTCCAGGTCCAGTCTCTCTATGACCAATGCAGTTGCCCATGCTTTGTTCCCCCACTGACCAATTTATTGCCCTCACCCCCTATAAAACCCCACGCCCAGAATGGCTGGGCGCGACTTCTCTGGCCCCTCTATCTCTCCCTCCCCCAGGACTACAGAACCTCGCCCAGGAGCTGAATAAACTGGAATTTGATTTTTCTCGTGCTGGCCTCAGTTTCCTCATTTTAAACTCAGCAATAACCTTACAAGAATAACCTTACATCCCTAAAGCTACCCCCTTGTTTATATTAACAAAAAGGTGAAATGGCTTTTCTAAGGAAGGCAGAGCTAGGCCAGGGGCAGTTATGAGTAGTTGTTTGAGTTCCTCAACCTGGTAGATTTCTTCAGAAGTCCACAAGAGAGGGTCAAGTTTTTCTTGGGTAAGCTTTAGGTATAAATGTTTTGTCTTTAGGGCATATGAGTCAATCCATAAGTGGCAATATCCAACTAATCCTAAAAATTTCCTGAGTTCCTGCTTAGTCTTAGGCAAAGGTAAGGACAAGACTCGTTCAACTTGCTCAAGCCCTATCCTTTGTTTGCCTTTACTTATCAAGTATCCTAGGTATTTAACTTCTGGCTCTAAGAATTGAAGCTTTCCCTTTGAGACCTGTAATCCTCTTCCTTGCAAATGATTAAGGAGACTGATAGAGAAGCCAGCTACCTTTTCCACAGCCTCACCAGATACCAGCAAGTCCACATATTGGAGTAGGCATATGCATTTTGGGGTAGAAATTTGCTCTAGGACATGCTCTAGGATTTGACCAAAGAGATTAGGTGAATCTGTGAACCTTTGAGGCAATCTCTACCGTTGCTACTGTCAGAATGGAGATCTTCCCATTCAAAAGCATGCCCAGAAGGCGTCCTTTAAATCTGTTACTGTGAACCATTGATGGTCATATGGAATTTTGTTGAGGATGGTTTAAGGGTTAGGGACAACAGGGTGGGTAGTCTGAACTATTTGGCTGATAGCCTGGAGGGGTCTTGCACTAGTTGGTATGACCCATCTGATTTCTTTTCTTTTTTTTTTTTTTTTTTAAAGACGGGGTCTCACCATGTTGGTCAGGCTGGTATTTAACTCCCGACCTGAGGTGATCCGCCTGCCTTGGCCTCCAAAGTGCTTGGATTACAGGCATGAGCCACCATGCCTGGCCGCCCATCTGATTTCTTTACAGGTAGTATTGGGGAGTTATAAGGGAACATACAGGGTTCAAGCAGCCTGTCTTACATGAGACCTTCAATTATAGGCTTTAAACCTATTCTACCTTCTAGCGGAATGGGATATTGTTTCCTTCTCGCTATTTCCCCAGGGGTGTTTAACTTAATATGTATTGGAGAGACTTGGAGTCTTCCTCAATCTCCCTTCCTGGACCAGACATCAGGATGAATGTATTTTTCCTTTGCGGTAGTGCGTAGATTTAATGAGCTAAGCAATCTCTCTGGGCCAACATGTAGGCTAATACCTAGTTTTAGCATTAAGTCTCTTCCTAATAAGTTAATTCCTGCTTCAGGGATTAACAAAAATTTAATGTGGGTTGATCGGTCTTTGTATTTGTAGGGTGCCAGCCCCCACACATTACCCGTGGGTACCGAGTTTGGTGGCAACAAAGGAATGAGACAAAGACAGGTTAAAAGTGCATAAAGTGGGAACGGGGCGATGCAAAAGGGAGGCTGCAAAGGCCCCGGGCTCTGGTTTCCACAGTATTGATTGAATACAATCACTTTGATCGATAGTGCAGATGGTGGGGTGAATCGGTAAAAGGGAAGCTGTGTGTCAAACATAAGAATAATAGCAGTGAAGGTTTATGTGAGTTTCCTAAGAGTTAAAGCATATGCTTATTTCATAGGTAATTATCTATGTGCAGCTGGTGGGAATGGGCTTAACAAGGAGCCTACATATCTGGCTACATTCCAGGGCTTCAAAGGAATGTTATCTCCTTGAGCACTGTGTTTAAAATGTCAGAGCTTGGGTCACTCTGTACATGGGAACATGCTGGCATAGAGAGGTCTTCCTCCCTAGAGGCCTCTGCGGCCTTCCGCTGTTTATTTTTCTTGATTTCCTTAATACATTACTTATAACCAGTTTATGTAGGCACACTATAAACCCTTCCTTCATTGCTGTTTCCCCCAACAGTATCTGAGCTCTATGCCTTCTAGAATTTTTGCTTTAAATCCTTCTCCCTTTACCCCTGAGACAAACAGCTCCTCTGAGGAGCAGCTGACACTAGGTGGAAGGGAACAAACAGAGGAGCCAGCTGCTCCAGAATCTATTAAAAAGGTTATAAGTTAACGTTTGGGTCCCACCTCTAAGTTTATCAAGGGCTCTTTGTGGGACTCAATGTAAAAGAGACAGAAGGCCATGAGTGGAATGATCTCTTTCTTTTTCCCATTCGGGACATGTCCTCTTGAAATGACCTATTCTTCCACATTTAAAACATTTATTTTGTCCTTCTTCCCTTCCAGTTCTGGGGTTCCTTGGCTTTGCCTCCTTATGTCCCTTATACGGCCTGGCAAATGAGGGCTTTGATCCTTATAAGTTTTGTCCCCCTGGAGGCTTTGTCTAGGAGTGTAGGGGTCTCCAGCAATGGAGAGTGATATAGGCGGCTCCATCTTTTGGAGCCCCCTGGAGCCCCCTGTTGGAAGGTGGATAACAATCTTTACTTTTTGTTTTTGCTTTTCTTTATCCCTTCTTACATAAACTTTTTGAGCTTCTTTCAAAAGCTCTTCCATAGCTCAATCTTTCCAATTCTCTCTCTTTTGCAATTTCTTAACAATGTCTGGCCAACTGTTTGTAACAAAATGTAGCTTTAATTCCTTGCCCAAGGGGGTTCTCTAAATCCAGGCCTGCATATTTTCTCACTTGCTCTTTTAGTCTATCTAAAAATTCCATAGGCCCTTCATCTTTTCTTTGTTGTATATCAAATTCTCGAGAAAGGTTTTGAGTTTGGGCCACTGACTCTCGAATTCCTTTAATTATCGTTTCTCTGAGATCTTTCATATTTTCTCGGTGAGTGGCATTGTTATCCCATTGAGGGTCTTGGGCTGGGAATTTTCCGTCTGCCGCAGGAATGTTTTGGCCAGGAAGGTGTTCATGTTCCCAGATTACCATGGCGGCTTTGTGGATCCTGCTCCTTTCTTCCCCTGAAAAGACGATGCCTAACATAGACATGAACTCGGCCCAAGTATACAACTGGGGCCCTAAAAATTGATCAACTTGGTCTGCCACCCCATATGGGTCGTCTAATACTGGCTTGAGCTCCTTTTTAAAATTTCGAACTTCTGAGCTGGTTAAGGGGGCATTCACGAAGCCAGTGCCCCCTCCTCCCTCCCAGGGGCACCTCTCTTTAGGGGAAGAGAGTTGGAGCTGATTCCTTAGATGTAGACGGGAAGGGGAAGTTCTGAATATCCCTTTTACATTGCTCTATCTCGCGTTCAGGTTTTCTTTGGGGAGGGCATTTAGGCACTTCCCAAGCAAAATAAAACAACAATATTTTATCATTTGCTGTTTTTTCTTGTGTTTAGTCTTCTCATTATCCTTCCAATATTTTAACATGAAACCTAGGGGACTATCAGGAGGAGTATTATTGTAACTAGCTTTATCCCTCCCATTTCCTGCCTTACTTGGGGCATTGCCCATCTTGGAAGCTTGGTATGAGGCTCGATACTCGTCTCAGAGATTTCTTGCCTTCCCTTTTCCCTAGAGGCCCCTTACTGGAGACTTCTTGCACGCAATCGTGCGTCTCACTCGCACACTTTCAACCTCCAAGATATCCTGACCACCAAGGAAATACTTTGTCGCCCCCGCGACGCTTCTTACCTTCGTCCAGAGGATCCTTTCCGCCGGCGTTGCTGAGAGTCTGGGTTTATTCAACACACTGGGGGAGGTCTCGATCCCCGTGCCCCTGGGGCCACCGCAACAAGGCAGTGGGACGGTCTCCTCACGAGATGATCAGGGACTTCTCCCCAGAGGAGAAAGGGAATCCACGACGGGCCCCCGAATTGTTAGAAATAAGTTCTTGGTGCCGCAGAGACCAGCACTCCGGAGAAAAGTTGTGCAAGGCAAACTTTACTTCTGCAGAATGGTGCTGCCCGAGCCTGCAACAGTCGGAAGAGCAAGAGGCACACCTAACCAAGGAGAGCAGGGGTCTTTCCCTCCAAGGCTGGGGTTGCGCAATCTAAGGCGATTCCGATTGGCTATTTGAGAAGGTATGGGTTGCAGCGGCGGGAAGGGGCAGTTTACAGAACAAAGGACGAGGGAGTTAGATTCAGAAGAGGAACTAATTCTAATATTACCAACACTTTCGCCCCCGGGGCTCTGACACCGCCTGGCAAAATGGATTTTTTCTTTTTTTAAATAGAAACGCCCTGTGTTTGAGCAGGCTTAGGAGGGGACCGGGAGGAGCCAATACCTACATCCCACCATCCCCCGCAACGCCGGGAGGGGCGAGACCTCAGCTTCCAGCTTTGGGCAAGACCAGACTGAGACGGTTGCATAGTTTTCTGGGAAATGCCGTTTGCGTTCCAGGCTGGAACTACTGCCTGTGCTGCCCTAGAGACTACGTGTCCCATAATGCATCAGGGGCGCAGCGTCTGAACGGTGCGCTGCTGCCCCCTTGTGGCACCTGGGCGGTCATTGCCGAGGCTAGGGACGCGAAGGTTCCGGGACCTGGGAGGTGAGCCCAAGTCCTGGGAACCTCTGGGAATCCCTCCCAACCCCAAACTTTGCGCAGGACAGGTGGGGTGGGGACGGGCACGGTGAAAGATTTGCGGACAGGGCCCGCTGTGAGGATTAAAGGAAACCGGCCCAGTAACTATTGGCTGTATATAGTCTTTAGTAACGTGACATGCAACGCGCTAGTGTCGTGGTGTAGGCACTTTTTTTTTTTTTTTGAGATGGAGTCTCCCTCTGTCGCCCAGGCTGGAGTGCAGCGGCGCGATCTCGGCTCACTGCAGCCTCTGCCTCCCGGGTTCAAGCGATTCTTCTGCCTCAACCTCCAGAGTGGCTGAGATTACTACAGGAGCTAGCCGCCACGCCCCGCTAATTTTTGTATTTTTAGTAGAGACAGGGTTTCACCATGTTGGCCAGGCTGGTCTAGAACTCGTGACCTCAAATGATCCAGCCGCCTCAGCCTCCCAAAGTGCTAGGATTACAGGCATGAGCCTCAGCCCCCGGTTTTTTTTTTTTTTTTTTTTTAAGACAGGGTTTCATTCTGTCACCCAGGCTGGAGTGCAGTGGTGTGAACACAGCTCACTGCAGCTTCTACCTCCCCAGGCTCAGGTGATCCTACCACCTCAGCCTCCCAAGTAGCTGGGTCTACAGGTATGCACCACAACACCCAGCGTTTTTTTTTTTTTTTGTAGAGACAGCATTTTTGCCATGTTGCCCAGGCTGGTCTTGATCTCCTGAGTTTAAGTGGTCTGCCCTCCTAGGCCTCCCAAAGTGCTGGGATTAGGGGCATGAGCCCCCATGCCTGGTCTTTTATTTTTCTTTTTTTTTGAGACGTAGTCTCCCTCTGTTGCCAGGCTGGAGTGCAGTGAGATGATCTCAGCTCACTGCAATCTCCACTTCCCGGGTTCAAGCCATTCTCCTGCCCCAGCCTCCTGAGTAGCTGGATTACAGGTGTGTACCACCACAGCCAGCTAATTTTTGTATTTTTAGTAGAGACGGGGTTTCACCATGTTGGCCAGGATGGTCTTGATCTCCTGACCTCATGATCCACCTGCCTCAGCCTCCAAAGTGCTGGGATTATAGGCGTGAGCCACCGCACAGGGCCTCTTTTCTTTTTTTTGGTTTTGAGACAGGATCTTGCTCTGTCATCCAGGCTGGAGTGCAGTGGTGCCATCCTAACGCCACCTTCTGGGCTCAAGTGATCCTCCAACCTCAGCCTCCCATGTAGCTGGGACTACAGACATGTGCCACCACACCTGGCTCATTTTTTTGTATTTTCGGTAGAGATAAAGTTTCGCCATGTTGCCCAGGATGGTCTCAAACTCCTGGGCTCAAGCAATCTGCCAGCTCGGCCTCCCGAAGCGCTGGGATTACAGGCATGAGCCACCATGCCTGGCTGAAGTTGTACATATATATATATATTTTTTGAGATAGGGTCTCGCTCTGTTGCCCAGGCTGGAGTGCAATGGCACAATCTCGGCTCACTGCAACCTCCACCTCTAGGGTTCAAGCGATTCTCCTGCCTCAGCCTCCTGAGTAGCTGGGACTATAGGTGCGTGCCACCATGCCCAGCTTATTTTTGTATTTTTTAGTAGAGACAGGGTTTCATCATGTTGGCTAGGATGGTCTTGATCTCTTGACCTCACGATCCACCCACCTCCTCGGCCTCCCAAAGTGCTGGGATTACAGGCGTGAGCCACCGTGCCCAGCCGTACATAATTTTAAAAGGCAAAAAATATCCTCTCCCTTCCCCTTCTTCCTGGTAGCTACAGCAGATGAGGTGGGAATGATGAGAAGATGGGGGAGCAGCAATATATAAGGAGATGGAGGCTGGCCCCTGATACTGAAGGGCCACTTTTAACCCAGCAACCCAGTGGGTCTCCAAATCATCAAGTCCTCCAAACACTTTCCAGGTTTCTAGTGAATTTAATGCATGAGTCTCAAAAATCAATGGCAGAGGAAAAATGAATAAAATTAAAATGGGGTCAGGAGAAGAGGGCCGTGGGCACACACAGGAGGGGCAGTGAGTGGCCGAGTTAGGAGCTGGAGCGGGGAAATTCCTGGGGTGTCACATCTCATCCAACCCGTAGTCCTCCTCTGGGAAGTCCCCCACCGTCACGACTGATGGCTTGACGAAGGCGCCATACTTGGCCTGGCATTCGAAGTAGCGTTTCCCATTCACACTGCAGGGTAGGATGGGGCTGGGTGTGGTGAGAGGACCCTCACATGGCTCCACTCCAGATGCTGGCATGGGCAGCACAGCCAGCAGCACTCATGGACGTACACACAGACACACGCACAGACACCTGAGTGGGAATGCTTATTACCTGCCATCGTTTTTCCCCAGTGGCTCATCATAGCGGACGCCAATCCAGTAGCCAGGCTTGAAATCTGTGAGACCTGCCCACAGAATAGAAATCCCCATGAATACTGCTGGACATAGAAGAAATCCCCATGAAATTTCAGGACCACCCTGGATCTGTGCCTGCCCATTGAGTAAAAGCCTGTCTTGGTGAAAACCAATTCTTGCTACCTCCACTGCTACGACTAGGACCATCTCCATCTCCTGCCCAGACTAATATGGTAGCCACTGCACTGGTGTCCCTGCCCTCACCCCTGTCCCCCATTCCCTGGGTGAAGACACCAGCCAGTGAGGTCTTTGTAAAAACCTACGGGGATGGCACTGCTGCACTGCCAGAGAGAGAGGCTTCCGAATAAATCAAACCTGCTTGATCTTGAACTTCCAGCCTCCATTACTGTGAGAAATAAATTTCTTTTAAGTCGCCCAGTGAGTGGGACTTTGTTAGCAAACTAATACACAATTCAGCAACAAAACACAGCATCCCAATGAAAAAGCAGGCAGAGGAATATATAAGGAAGTCAAATAACTCAATACCAAAAAAAAAAAAAAGGGAAATAATCCCATTAAGAAGTGGGCAACAGGAAATTGAGGCTGTGGTGAGCCATAATCATGGCCAAAGAATATGAACACACCTTTCTCAAAAAACCACATACTGACCGGGTAGGGTGGCTCATGCCTGTAATCCCGGCACTTTGGGAGGCCAAGGTGGGTGGATCATGAGGTCAGGAGATCAAGACCATCCTGGCTAACACAGTGAAACCCTGTCTCTACTGAAAATACAAAAAATTAGCTGGGCATGGTGGCACATCCCTGTAGTCCCAGCTACTTGTGAGGCTGAGGCAGGAGAATCACTTGAACTTGGCAGGTGGAGGTTGCAGTGAGCTGACATTGCACCACTGCACTCTAGCCTAGACAACAAAGACTACAACTCAAAGAGAAAAAAAAGGGGGGGCCAGGTGTGGTGGCTCATGCCTGTAATTCCAGCACTTTGGGAGGCTGAGGCAGGTGGATCACAAGGTCAGGAGATCAAGACCACCCTGGCCAGCACGGTGATACCCTGTCTCTACCAAAAATACAAAAATTAGCTGGGTGTGGTGGCACGCGCCTGTAATCCCAGCTACTCGGGAGAATCCCTTGAACCTGGGAGGCGGAGGCTGCAGTGAGCCAAGAAATTTATACAAGAATGTTCAGGCCAAGCATGGTGGCTTAGCCTGTAATCCCAGCACTTTTTGGGGCTAAGGCGGGAAGATCACTTGAGCAGGAGTTTGAGACCAGCCTGGGCCACATGGCAAAACCCCATCTCTATAAAAAAACTGCAAAACTTTAGCTGGGGTGATGAATGCCTATAGTCCCAGCTACTCAGGAGGCCGAGGTGGGAGGATGGCTTGAGCCCAGGAGGTGAAAGCTGAAGTGGCTGAGATTGCGCCACTGCATTCCAGGCTGGGCAACAGCCAGACCCTGTTCCAAATTAGGAAAAAAAAAAAAGTAGAAATGATCCTAATGTCCACTGACTGATGACCAAATAAATAACACATGGCATATGCGTACGATGCAGTACTATCTGGCAACAGTGTGGTACTGACAGACGCGTGACATGGATGGAATTTGAAAACACTTCTGCTCAGTGGAAGCGGCAAAAGGCCACAGACTGCATGATCCTCTGCCTATGAAACATCCAGAATCGGCAAATTAGTGACAGAACGTACATTAGTGGCTGCAGATGACTGGGCGATGGGTACACACGGGCATAAAGATGGAAGTACCAGACAGGGGATGCCAGAAGCGGGGAGGGTGGTGACGTTTGAAAAATTCCCTATCGGGTACAATGTTCACAATTTGGGTCATGGACACGCTAGAAGCCCAGTGCCCACCCATTAGCATGCCACACTCCCGTGTAACAATACACATGTAACCCCCGAATCCTTTTTATTTATTCATTCATTTATTTATTTTTTGAGACAGGGTCTCGCTCTGTCACCCAGGCTGCAGTGCAATGGTGTGATCATAGCTCACTGCAGCCTCACCCCCTGGGCTCAAGCCATCCTCCTACCTCAGCCTCCCAGGTAGCAAGGGCACCTATAGGTGCTCATCATCACACTTGACTAAAGTTTTGTGGGATTTTTTTTTGTAGAGATGGGTTCTCACTATGTTGCCCAGGCTGGTTTCAAACTCCTGGGATCAAGTGATCCTCCTGTCTCAGCCTCCCAAAGTGCTAGGATTACAGGTATGAACCACTGCACCCAGTCTTTTTTTTTTTTTTTTTTTTGAGAGAGGGTCTTTCTCTGGTGCCCAGGCTGGGGTGCAATGACGACACAATCATAGCTCACCATAACCTCCAACTCCTCCAACGCCGGGGTGAAGCAAGCCTCCCACCTCGTCCTCCCAGTGCTGAGATTACAGACGTGAGCCATCATGCCTGGCCCTTTTTTTTTTTTTTTTTTAAATCCACACTGCTTTCCACTGTGACGCCCCCTCTGCCCACACTTCTCCCCTGTCCTCCAACTCCCCTTCCCGATGGACCTCCTGCTCACCTGCACCAGCTACTCCCAGGAACTCTTCTTCCCTATTCACCTGGCTGCTGCCCCCTTTCCTTCAGATGCTCCCAGCCCCCAGGTGCTTCCTCTGGGCTCACACAGCCCCCTGCGTTCCCCTCACTCCTGGTCACCCCATTTCCCCACAGCGACTGACACTGTGCCCTGCGCTTCCAAGCCGCACAGTTCATGAGACTGGCCTCTGTTTCCTCCCTCGCCGGACAGATCACTCCGCCCGCGCCTCTGCTTCCCTCCACAAACACTCCGGAGGTCAGTGTCGTCAGATGGGTCCACCTACTCTAGAGATTGAGATAGTTTCAAGCCCCCCACCCAGCGCCCCAAGACAGAGCGTGAGGCTCCTCTGCAGGCACAGCGTTCCCTCCGGCCTTGCCACGCACCTACATACATGACGGTGCCCCGGCGAGGGGACTGCCCCACCGCCCGCACCTCACAGCGGCTGCCCACCGGGATGGAGCTGGCCTGGGCCTTCTCCTCAGCGAGGCGCTGGGCAGCCTCGGCCTCCTGCTGCGCCCGCTCCTCCTCGTTGTACCTGCCAAGCTTGCTGCGCTTCAGGAAGGAGCGGACCGTGTCTGTGGGCGGAGGGGACTGGGGTCAGTTGGGGTATCGGCTGGGCCTCTGGCCTAACACGATGACGCTCCACCCACGAGGGACCCATTCATAGAGGAACTCTCCCTTCCAGGTGACAAAGGGCTGTCACCCAGGCCCCAGGTCTCCCAATGCAGTCTCAGCCTCTCCTAGGACTACAGGGGTCCCCCCACAACCCAGAAACGGAAGGCGTGCGGCCAGCATCCCTCACCTCGCCACAGGACCCATGCTCTCACGTCTTCCGCCACAGCCACCTTTACATCCAGCATTCCTCCTTCGCCCTCCTCCCGCCCTGAGGCCCCCAGATCCCCAAGGCTCTGATCCATCCCAGGCGCCCTCACTGACTGCCACCCCGTCCACTCAGATCCCACCTGTCCCTCCCTCCACATGCCCCTATCTGACCCTGACTGCTCCAACACCCAGCCCCCACACCGACCCCTCAACCCCTCCACTTTCCCGGTCCTTCACCCACCACGTCTGACTGCCCACACCTGGACACCTCCCAGCCCTCATTCCGCCCCCAGACCCCCGCCTGTCCCCACTCCCAGCCTTACTCTTATATCCCCGCAAGCTCTCGGCCCCCGCTGCCCACACCACTGGCCTCTCCGCAGCGGCCCTGTCGACCCGCCTGCCCCCGCCTGCATATACTCCCTCTGGCCCCCATGCCCCCCATGCCCGTACCTTGCCTCTGGTCGTAGGCTTCTTGTGAGATGGTGTACTTCTCCACCCGGGACACGTCCTCATACTCACCAAGGCGGGCGCCGCTGTGGTCAATGACCTATGTGAGGGGAGGGGCTCGGTGGGGATCAGGGTCTGGCCAGGGAGGCCTGGGTGCAGGGACGTCAGCGTCTCCTATCTGGGAAAAACACATTCCTCTCCCTTGCCCCTACTATGGCCTTCTCTCCTCTCCTGAGCCTGGTGGAAGGGAGAAGTAGGTACATACACTGGCCACCTCCCCTTCCTCATCCCCTTCCAAACTCCCTGAGGCTGCCTCTGTCCCTAGAAGTCCCCCACATGCTGTCATCAATGTCACCAGAGTCATGAAGCTCAACTGCCAGAGCTCAGGCCTTGCCCACACCCCTCTGCCTGGCACATCTCCTCACTGGGCCTCTGGGACTCTCCTAGGCTGGCCCCAGCCTCAGGCCCCAGAGCATCTCTTCCTGTTCTGCCCGCAGTATCCATTCAGTCACTGGTTTCTGACCTCCCAGGCACCCAGCTGGGCCTTCTGCTGGGGATACAGTGCAAAAAAACAGACTCGCCCGGACCTCGAGCTGTGCTCACTGTGCTGCAAGAAGGCCAGCTGCAAAGGAGCAGGTACCTACGAAACACCAGAGCGCGGCGGTGACCCATGAAACACCAGAGCGCGGCTATGAAGAAAATCCCGCTGATAGGAGGCTTACTGAGCATGGGAGGGCAGGCTTCCCAAAAGAGGCGATGTCTGAGCCAAGGCCTGAAGGATGAGCAGGAAGAGCAGGTGCCCATGGCCAGAGGTAGAAAAGTCCTTCACCCTTGGGAGTGGGTGGCGTGGGTGGGTGGAGCGAGCCAGAGAGAGAGCGGAAGACACAAGGGACTGCTGTAGACGTCATTATTATTATTATTCTCAGAACATGCCACATTGTGTTATTTTTTTTGAGATGGAATCTCGTTCCATCACCAGGCTGGGGTGCAGTGGTGCGATCTCGGCTCACTACAACCTCCGCCTCCTGGGTTCAAGTGATCCTCCTGCCTCAGCCTCCTGAGTAGCTGGGATTACAGTCGCCCGCCACCATGCTCAGCTAATTTTTGTATTTTTAGTAGAGATGGGGTTTCACCATGTTGGCCAGGCTAGTCTCAAACTCCTGACCTCAGGTGATCTGCCCTCCTCAGCCTCCCAAAGCGCTGGGATGACAGACGTGAACCACCATGCCTGGCCTGAGAGGCAATTCTTTTTATTCTTCGTGTCTCTGCTCTGGCAGCACCGCTTCCAGGATGTCCTCCCAGACCCCACTGCTGCATCAGGTATCCCAGGATAGGGTCTCCCAGCTCCATGATCTCCTACACAGCCCGTTTCCACTGACCTTCACATTCAGTCCTCTGGTCATTTAACCAAAATCTCCCTCATACCCTGGACCTTCTCAGATACAGTCATAACTATATCCCTGGGCATAACACGGATGGGCAATGAACAGTTACTGAATCAACGAGAGAAAAAAGAAGCACTTTTCCAGACACAATGACTCCTGGAGTCATGCAAACTGGGGTCAAAATGCTACTGACAGTCCCCCTTAAGAAAGTAAACTCTAGGCTCTTCTAGTTCCAGGTGCTTTGGGAACCACGGCTTAAGGTGCAGACGTGGCCAAGTCCAAGAACCACAGCACACACATCCAGTCCCCAAAATAGCAGAGGAATGGTTTCAAGAAACCATTTGACCACAAAGATTCCAATCTCTTAAGGGAGTGGACCTCAAGTTTCTGAGGAACATGCGCTTTGCCTAGAAACACAAGAAGGGCCTAAAGGAGATGCAGGCCGGCCAGGCACGGTGGCTCATGCCTGTAATCCCAGCACTTTGGGGGACCAAGGAAGGTGGATCACTTGAGGTCAGGAGTTCGAGACCAGCCTGACCAATATGGTGAAACCCCAGCTCCACTAAAAATACAAAAATTAGCTAGATGGGTGCCTGTAATCCTGGCTACTTGGGAGGCTGGGGCATGAGGATGGCTTGAACCCAGGAGATGAAGGTTGCAGTGAGCCCAGATCGTGACACTGCACTCCACTCCAGCCTGGGCGACAAAGTGAGACTCTGTCTCAAAAAAAGCAAAAACAACAGAAAGGACATGGTGAGCAGATGCACACCGAGGTCCTCTGTGTTCTAGTTTCTCCCAAGCTGTCCAGCGTGGTCACTCACTGTGACCTACCTCACATTCCAGGCCTCTGTACACCCTGCTCCCTCCTTTCCACCTCTTTCTTTTTTTTTTTTTTTTTTTTTTAAGATGAGGTTTCACCAGGTTGGTCAGGCTGGTCTTGAACTCCCGACCTCAGGTGATCCGCACACCTTGGCCTCCAACGTGCTTGGATTACAGGCATGAGCCACCTCGCCCAGCCCCACCTTTTTCTCTTAACTCACCCTTTCGTCATCTTTCAGGTCTCAGCTCAGACATCCCTTCCTCCAGGAAGCCCTCTCTGATTCTCCCAGGTGGAGTCAGGCACCTCTTCTGGGTGGCCCCAGTCCCCTGGGATTTCCTGATCCCACCCCAGACCACTCTAGGCTGTCCCTGTCTAGTGATGGGTCTGTCTCTTGTCAGGCTGCACTGGAGGCTTCAGGAGGGCAGAACCTATCTTGGGTACCACTCAGGGCAAAACCCAGCAAGTTCTGTTGAGTAACCAAATGAATGGTGGCGAGGGGGACAGGGAGGGCTTGCGGGGAGTGTCCCAGGTAGGGAGCCCTCACATGGATGCGGCAGCCGTCATCTACAGGGTAGGAGCCCAGCAGAGCATCCTCTTGATCCAGCTTGCTGTAGAACTTGTCGTCAACTCCATACAGCTCCAGTTCCATGCAGGAAGCAGGGCTGCCCACCAGCAACTCCAGTTTACACTGCGAGGAGCGGGCAGGGTGAGAAGGTGGCCAGGGGCCGCGCCCCTTGCATCAATCACCATCGCCACATCCCCGTTCCTCCAAAAGATCCCCCAGTTAGGACCCACTGGGCCCGGTTCCTCGCCTCTTGCCCCGACCCTTGCCCCGCCCTCTGGACCACTGGATTTTTTTCGCTGGCCCCACCCTTCGTCTCCGCAATCTCGGGTTCTCTACAGCCCTGCCTCGCCGCGGCCCGGTCCCCAGCCTCCACAGCTTGGGATCACCTCCGGCCCCGCCCCGTCGCTCCCCGGCCCCTCCCCACCACCCCTCCAGGGAGCACCCCCCATTTCTTCTTCGCCCCGCCCCTCCGGACCCGCCCCCACGGCCACACCTTGAACTCAGCGATTGTGAGGCTGCGGCTGTATCGCTTCTCGGAGCGGAAGGTATTGAGGGAGCTGCTGATGAAAACGGTCACCGTGGGCGCCGACATCCCCGTCACCTCCATCTTGCCGCGCCCTGCCTGGGCCCGCAGCGCGGTCCAGCCGCCTCACACCCACTCCGCAGCCGCAGTCGCCGCCGCTGCTGGGATAGCAGCCCCGCCCCCCGCTCGGGGCCTGACCAATCCGCCCTCCCCTGCCAAGAGCGTCCACCAATCGTCGCCTCCCTTCCCCACTGCCAGGAAGTGAGCTCTCCGTACTCCTGGGCCGGCCCCAGCCAATCCCGAGAGGCCTCCCAGAGTTCACCGTTCTTCCAATAGCGGCCCTGAAACGGCCAGAACAGGGGGCAAAGACTGAAGCCAGGAGGAAGGACTGACAAGAGCTCGCTCCGTCCGCGCCGCGTAAATTCGCGCATGCGCACTGGCCTTCGGCCAAGCAAGCTCTGGCTTCTGGCCTGGATGCTTAGCGTTATGCGGCTTACGATGCATATCGTTTTCCCGGCTCTGGCACCAGATCCATACTATTCTGCAAACTGAGGCAGCGATGACCAAAAAATGGAAGCAATTACTCTAGGATATCAAAAGACTGAAGCAAGCAATGAAACCTTTGCGCGGAGAAGGGAGGGCCAGCACGTGTGCGCAGCACCGCCCTCTTTTGGCGAAGCACCTAGGCCTGGCCCCTCCGGCGACCTGTAGAGCGGGGGAGCAAGCGCAGAAGGTTAGGCGGCCTTCCCGTCGCCATGGAGCCGGATGGGACCTACGAGCCGGGCTTCGTGGGTATTCGCTTCTGCCAGGAATGGTGAGGCTGAGGGAGCGGGTGATGTGGAAAGTGGGTGAGGAATGGCTCCAGGACTGACCCCTTGGCACCTTGCCCTCCCCACAGTAACAACATGCTATACCCCAAGGAAGACAAGGAGAACCGCATTCTGCTCTACGCGGTGAGCGCCCGGGTCTTCCCCGGCCGGTCCACCTGTTCCCAGCGTGGCCCTGCCCTGTCCCCTGCCTCTGTGACCCGACTCCCTATTTGCCCCCCCGCTGCACCCCAAGTTATCCCGACTCTCCTATCCATCCCTGAAGACTCCGTCCTGTCGTCATACCCTCCAGGATCACCCTGCCCTCCCCTCCCAGTCTCATACGGAATCCCTCCGTGACCCCCTTTCCCCTACACTCGCTCTCTCGCAGTGCCGGAACTGTGATTACCAGCAGGAGGCCGACAACAGCTGCATCTATGTCAACAAGATCACGCACGAAGTGGAGTGAGTGGTGGTCCCGGAGCTGGGGGCGGGGGTGTTGGCTCTGGAGGCCGGGTCTAAGCGTAATTATGCACCCCCGCGTCCCTGCAGCGAACTGACCCAGATTATCGCCGACGTGTCCCAGGACCCCACGTTGCCGCGGACCGAGGACCACCCGTGCCAAAAGTGAGCGCTCAGCTGGTGCTGGGGAGGGAAAGTGAGGCTCGTCCTCATTGGACGAAGGGAGAAGGGAAGGGTGTCAAACTCCGAATGACTGAGCTCCCACCCCCTCAGGTGTGGCCACAAGGAGGCTGTGTTCTTCCAGTCACACAGTGCCCGGGCCGAGGTAAGTGGCACGAGGGCTTTCTAAGTATCTGGGGCTTGCTTGGTTCTTCCCGGGGGGTGGTGATACCAATATGGGTGTCCCTGCGTTTCTTGAATCCTGGGCCGGACCCTTACCTATTGGGGAAGTTCTCTTGCCTGTTCTTTTGGGGTGAGGAGCTGCTGGGTCCAGAACCTTGCTAACCATGCATCCTTTCTGCCAGGACGCCATGCGTCTGTACTACGTGTGCACGGCCCCACACTGCGGCCACCGCTGGACCGAGTGACCTCACCTCTCCCCTGAGTGTAATAAACACCAGATTCCATGTGCGAGTTTCCTGTGTTTATTTGCCTCGTGGGGAGGACACTGGCACGGCGTATCCGGCTGCGCGATGCAGGGCACGGTGCTGTGCGTAGGCCTCTGGCCGGGAGCTGGTGAAACCGCAGTCCTCGCACACATGCAGCTTCTCGCGGCGCTCACGGTAAGCGTAGCTGGCTGGCTGCCCATGCACCTTAGCAAGGTGAGCTTCCAGGGAGCAGCGCTGCGTAAATGCTTTCCCGCAAGCACTGCAGCGGAAAGGCCGGATCCCTGCACAGATGGGCACAGAGGGGAGGGCTGGACAGGAAGGGCAGTGGGCTCTCGACTAAAGCACCCCCACCTGCTTTACAGCATTGAACATTTCTGGTCCCTATTCCAAGCTCTTCAGATTCTTCCACCCATGACCCACCATGTGCTGCCCCCACCCAGTACAGACATGGGCCAGACACCTGTTTCCCCACCATCCTTCACCAGGATGTTCCCTCTCCTGGGGGACACAGAGAGAGACCTTCCCTTGCCCTCGGATCTGGAGCCTGACTCATATAACCCGTATCCGTCTGCACTCTGCGTCCCTTGTCATGCCCCTATCTTGGTGCCACCTTACACCCACCTGCTGGGGTCCGAGAGACATTATGTCTGGAGTCCCCATGCCCCACATACACAAACCCTGGACACTCCACATCCCAGCACCTCTCTCCATTTCCTTCCATCCCCGCCTTGGGCCCAGCAGCCTTTTCCTGTCCCTACCACTGCTCACCAGTGTGAGTCCTCATGTGGCGCTTGAGATCGAAGGCGTCATGAAAGCCCTTGCCACAACAGCGGCACAGGTGGCGGCGCACAGGGCTGTGGCACTTGAGGTGCCGCGTCAGCATGCGCTGCAGAGGGAAGGCCTTAGGGCAGAGTGGGCAGCCCAGCGTCCCTGGGCCCCTGGGAGCAGAGGTCAGGTTGCCCTGTGTGGGCTGCTGGAGGGATGTGGGAGTTATTAGCCCCTATGGTTCGACGCTGCCCACCCGTCGTTACTCTACAAATGAGTACCGAGTGCCCAGAACCATAGAGGGTTTAGGAAGGCGGAGACAGTGGTTAGTGTGTGTACCTGCCACTCTCCAGGGCCTTCCCTCACTATCCCATGGCCCTTCTCCATGCCAAGTCCCATCTTCCGATGTGACGTAACCTTTTTTTTTTTGAGTCTTGCTCTGTCATCCAGGCTGGAGGTCAGTGCTGTGATCTCGATCTCAGCTCGCTGCAGCCTCCACCTCCCAGGTGCAAGTTTCTTGTGCCTCATCCTCCCCAGTAGCTGGGATTACAGGCATAGACCACCATGCCCAGCTAATTTTTCTATGTGTCATAAAGACGGGGTTTCACCACGTTGGCCAGGCTGGTCTCTAACTCCTGACCTCAAGCAATCCACCAACCTTGGCCTTGCAAAGTGCTGGGATTACAGGCGTGAGCCACTATGCCTGGCCTGCTTTTCTAATTTTATTGTCTTTTTTTTTTTCGAGGTGGAGTCTCACTGTGTTGCCCAGGCTGCAATGCAGTGGTACAATCTCGGCTTACTGCAACCCCTGCCTCCAGGTTCAATTGATTCTCCTGCCTCAGCCTCCCGAGGAGCTGGAGTTACAGGTGTATGCCATCACGCCTGGCTAATTTTTTTTTTTTTTTTTTTTTTTTTTTGGAACAGAGTCTCACTCTATTGCCCAGGCTGGAGTGCAGCAGCACAGTCTGGTGCACTGCAGCCTCCGCCTCCCAGGTTCAAGAGATTCTTCTGCCTCAGCCTCCTAAGTAGCTGGGATCACAGGCACGTGCCACCACGCCTGGCTACTTTTTTTTTTTTCCTTCTTCTTTTTTTTCCCTGAGAGCTCTAATGACCATTGAGAAGCCTGGCTAGTTTTTGTAATTTTAGTAGAGACTAAAATTACAACACGGCCAGGCTGATCTCGAACTCCTGACCCCAAGTGATCCACCCGCCTTGGATTCCCAAAGTGCTGGGATTACAGGTGTGAGCAACCACACCTGGCTAATTTTATTGTCTATACCTGCAGCCCCCACCAGAATACAAACTCCATCATTTGCGAATTTTTGTCTTATTCCTGCTGAATATAAAACCCCTTGTCTGGAATAGTGTCTGGCTCTCGTGAACACACTACATTCCAGCTGGCGCTTTCCTTCCTCTAATGTGTGCACAATTGAAATAGCCCTTATCTCTCATCACACTCTTGTCACCTTCTCCCATGTTCTGACATCATAAGGCAGATCATCCACATGTGGGGTTGAATCTTGTTCTGCCCTGCTGGATAGAGAGGAGATCCCTGTGGCTGCCCACCCTGTTAGGTGCCTGGGGTGGGACCTAACAGTAGAGAGCTCACTACTAGGAAAGGAGAGGCATTCCCAACAGAGAGAAGCAGAGGCGGACAGGTCCTGAGGCATGAGGGCTTGTGCAGATGGGCCTGGGGAGGAAGAGGCCATCAGCTTCATGAAGGCTGAGAGCAGGCAGGGGTGAAACAGCTGGCTTTGCGGGCCAGCTCCACACTCACCGCTGCCCATGGATCCCTGACACTGGATGACTGTTGTGCCGGTGGCCCCCGCAGGCTGCTGCAATCTGAGGAGAGAAGCCGGATGGTGATGCTTTGCGTCTCCCCTGCCCCTTACCTCCAGGCACGGTGAGGAACCCACCTGGGATATAGGCATCTCCCCGGAGCTGGTCAGGCAGGTGGCCCCAGTTGGGTGGCTGTGGACGCCGACTCCTGACGAGGAAGGCGCGGGGCATTCCCTCAGGAAGGATCTCCACGCACAGGGGCTGCCTTTTCCACCTGCTGTCAGACCTCAGCCCCAGGATGACTATCCCTGGTAGGAAAGGAGGGGAAGCCTTAGAGGAGCCTCATTCTCTTCATGCAAATTTCCTGACTGGCCCTGGGAGCAGACTGAGCTGGCTTGGGTTACTCCTGCCCGGGGACCTGATGTCTTCTCCCAGGTTTCAGAGGGAACTGTCCAGTTTTCAGAGGTGAACAAGCACTAGGACCACCAAGCAGGGCCAGAAAAGGGGAGACGGGCCTGGGAGCTCTTGGAGATGGAGAGAGGAAGCATGGCCCCAGCGGGGCCGTGTCTCCCAGGGGTTGAGGGTCTGTTTGCCAGGCAAATCAGTCACCAGGGGACAACCAGCAGCCTGCCTGGTTATTCAAATCATAGCAGCTGTCTGAGGACACAGAAGGGGCCCCCTGCTGTGATTGCCCTGCTCTATAGGGTACAGGGAAGACACCAGATCTGGATAGATCAGGGCAAAATGAGGATCTAGGCTGTGCATCCTCAGGCAGGACACCTCACCTCTCTGATCTTCAGATTCCCAGGGCTAGCATTCAGCCAGAAGCACTGTTCAGGTGTAGCAGGCACTAAAATTCTAGTTTGTTAATAATCTAGCTCCTAGTGACTGCCTGGGACAGCATTCCCTCTCCTTCCCACAGTCTGGAAAGTAAAAGGTGGGAATCTTATTTTTTTTGAGACAGAGTTTCGCTCTTGTTGCCCAGGCTGGAGTGCAGTGGTGAGATCTTGGCTCACTGGAACCTCCACCTCCTAGGTTCAAGCAATTCTCCTGCCTCAGCCTCTCAAGTAGCTGGTACTACAAGCATGCACTACTGTACCACCACACCCAGCTAGTTTTTGTATTTTTGGTAGAGATGGGGTTTCACCAGGCCAGGCTGGTCTTGAAGTCCTGACCTCAAGTGATCCACCCACCTCCGCCTCCCAAAGTGCAGTGATTTCAGGTGTGAGCCACCTCACCCGGCCCAAAGGGCGTCTCTTGACACAGCCAGGGGCTCCCAGGACCCTACCCCAGCACACTGGCCAAGCTCTGTTCTACACTTGATTGTTAGCCAAAAGGCCAAGAAGCAATTCAAGCTCTGTTTTTAAAATTTATTTTAATTAATTTATTTTGAGGTGCAGTTTCACTCATTGACCAGGCTGGAGTGCAATGGCACAATGTCGACTCACTGCAACCTCTGCCTCATGGGTTCAAGCGATTTTCCTGCCTCAGCCTCCCAAGTAGCTGAGATTACAGGCACCCACCACCACGCGCAGCTCATTTTTTGTATTTTTAGTAGAGATGGGGTTTCACGATGTTGGCCAGGCTGGTCTTGAACTCCTGACCTCAGGTGATCTGCCCACCTTGGCCTCCCAAAGTGCTGAGATTACAGGCGTGAGTCACTGCACCCAGCCATTTTTTTTGTTTTTTTGGTTTTTGTTTTGAGACAGATTCTCACTCTGTGACCCAGGCTGCAGTGCTGGAGTGCAGTAGTGTGATCTCTGCTCACTGCAGCCTCTGCCTCCCAGGTTCAAGCGATTCTTCTGCCTTAGCCCCCCAAGTAGCTGGGACTATAAGCACACACCACCAGGCCTGGCTAATTTTTGTATTTTTGGTAGAGACTGGGTTTCACCATGTTGGCTAGGCTGGTCTCGAACTCCTGACCTCAAGTGATCCATCCGCCTCGGCCTCCTAAAGTGCTGGGATTACAGGTGTGAGCCGCCACAGCTGGCCAACTCAACAATTTTCTAGGCTTCAGACTTAGCTTATTGAAAATGATCGCATAAGTCCATGAAGGAGACACACCAGTGACAGCCCAGAATGACCAAGCCAGTGAGGGGCAAGTGAAGCAGAGAGACCCAGCCATGATGGAGAAAACAAGGGGTCCTGGGGACATGGGCAGTCTAGGGGTGCAAGAATGCACCCTGCTCCTGATGCAGTCTAGGGGTGCAAGAATGGCTTCCTGGATAAGCCCTGAAAGAGGTTTCAGATGAAAGGGGAGGGTGTTCTAGTCAGAGGGGGACGTCTGTACAAAGCTTGAGGGTGAAGGGAGTGTTTCTTCATTTCTTCACATTGCCTGAGAGTTGTGCCAATTCATTTAGGGAAGCAAGGGTGGCAGTGCTGAGGGTCTGCTGGCCACGCATTGCCACTTGCTCTCTGGAGGACCCAGGGCAAGTCACTCCTCCTTGAGCCTGTTTCTTCATCTGGAAAACGAGATAACAAGTCTCCCTCTTCCTGGTTTGTACTGAAGATCCATGTAGAGATCCACAGAGAGAATGCTTAGCACATGAGGCCTGGCATGTGGCAGACATATAAGCAGGGGGTGGTTAGGAAGGCTTTTTTTTTTTTTTTTTTTTTTTGAGGCAGGGCTTTGCTTTGTCACCCAGGCTGGAGTGAACACAGCTCACTGCAGCCTTGAGCTCCTGAGCTCAAGCGATCTTCCCACATCAGCCTCCTGAGTAGCTGGGACTACAGGCATGCACCACCATACCCAGCTAATTTAAAAATTTTTTTGAAGAGTCTTGCTAGGTTGCCTAGGGCTGGTTTCAAACTCCTGAGCTCAAACCATCCGCCTGCCTTGGCCTCTCAGAGTGTTGGGATTACAGGAGTGAGCTGCCATGTTCTGCCTAGGAACCCCTCCTCTGGGCAAGCATCCAGGCCTCAGTTGGGCCATCTGCAAAATGGGGTTTCAGGTGGTGTCTCCATTTTGCCATTGTTGGTCTTCCTGCAGCCCTGGCAGGATGCCTGGCACAGGCCTGGCAGCGCAGGACCACAGAGCTGTCCTGATGGTACTGTCATGGGGAGGCCAAGGGTAGATGTGGGGGTGCATGCAGTGGGGGAGTTGCAGTGAAAGATGAGTTGTTTTCCTTCCAGGGACCCAGTTCTCCATGCCCACTACCAGGAACCCTCTCAGTCCTGTTCTACCCTGCTCCATGGCCTAGGAATTTGGGAGGCAGGGTCACCTGGGCTTCTATGCAATCTGGCTTTGAGTAGGATTTGGACCATAGGGTGCCCTGCAGGAGGGGAGTAAGGTCATGGTGTTGATTCCCACTCCCTCCTATGTGGGAGTCAGGGCCGCAACTCCCTCAGCACTACCCTCTCCCTGGGATTTGCTCTTTTGAGTTGTTCCTTCTCATTGTGCCTGGTGGCCTGGGGGTGGTAACAGCTCCCGCAGTGCCAGTCCTGGCGTTCTGCACCAGCCCTGGTGGTTTCCCAGTCCCTGCCGCTCCTTTGCAAACAATCCCTTGGTTAAACTCTTTGGAATATCCCATCTAAGGACGCTGTCATCTTCCTGCTGGTACACCGTTATCTCACAAACCGCATGGACACACACTCTACCACCGGCAGTGGCTTCTTAACCAGGTTGTTTGCCCAGGGAGAAAGTATGATCCTTCCAGGACAGAGCTTGTCATTTGGAAGAAGGAAGTGGCAGACATGCTGGAACCTCTCTAATTACCAGCCCACTTGCCTTTCTTGCTGAGAACCTCTTGGAGCCGCAACATGCCCACGACAGGAAAGATGGTCCAAGCACATCAAAGCAATCTCCATTCCTGTTGCCTGGGACTCATCTGAAGGGGAGACCCCTGGGAAGGACCTGCACTTCTTTCCTGCTGCCCTCGGGGGCGCCCTACTCTGTGCCTTTGCTCCTGGTTGGCCCAGGCCACCCAGCAGCTGGGACCAATTAGACCTCAGTCCCTCATAGAATTACCCTTCCTTCCAGTCTATCATAGTAAAGCCTTCTGCTCTGAGGAGTGAACGCCTGGCTTACAGGGCCCACACTGAAAGGACGTTGATTACTCTTGATGGCATCGTGTGCCTGGCCTCTTCCTCTCCTGCTGTCACCGTCTCTGAGCCCCCTGCACTCCACATGTACCCTTGGCCTCCCTGTAGCAGTACCAACAGGACAGCTCCTCGGTCCTGTGCTGCCAGGCCTGTGCCAGGCACCCCAGTCAGGGTTGCAGGAAAGCCAACAATTGTGAAATGGAGACACCACCTGAGGGTGTGCTGCTGGGTACTACGGCAGCCGTGTTGCAACAATGAGGCCATAAGCTGGAGACTGAAAGTTGCTCTCAGAGGATGACAGAGCAGGAGAGGAAGAGGCCAGGTGCATGATGACATCAAGAGTAACCAGTGTCCCTCCATCTTGGGCCCTGAAAACCAGGTGTTTACTCCTTGGAGTGGAAGGCTTTATTATGACACGGGTTGGAAGGGAGGGTAATTCCATGAGCAACGGAAGCCCAAGGTGGTCTCCTGGGTATAGGGGGCTGGACACTAAGCTTTGCCCAGGGATGTTGGCGAAGGTTTTGGGCAATGGTGGCTGAACTAGGCACGTGGGTTTATAGTCTTGCAGGGGTGGTCTGTGGGCTTGGGCTCCGTGAGGCAGGGAAGAGTCGTGAGAAAAGCAACACTGGGCATCACCCCAAACATTAAGAGCAGAGACTTAGAAAAACAAACAAAAAAACCTGTTCTGGATGTTCCTTGGACTTAAATGTCATGAAGCAACGAGGCCCTACCCGGTGGGGCCCCGCTCCTCCTCACACCTCATCTCCTGCCCTCCCTTTGCTCCCTCCGTTCCAGCCATCCTGGCTTTGCTGCTCTTCCCTCCACACAGACCACAAGTGGCCACCACAGGGCCCGTGCACTGGCTGTGCCGTCGGCCTGTATGTGTTCCTGAGATGTCCTCTATCAGGCTTCAGCCCAAATGTCACCTCAGAAAGGCCTTCCTTGACCCTTCACCAGCAATCAATCTCCCCACCCTACCTAGAATTACAGATAGAGCTCTAATTCCTGTGTCTGTTTCTCTAAAGGCGAGTGGCCATGAGGGCAGACGTGCTGCCTGATGTTCCTCCCTGGCATCTGGGTGGGTACTGGCAGGATTTTTTTCTTTTGAGACTTGCTGACACCCAGGTTGGACTACAATGATGGCGCAATCTCGGCTCACTGCAACCTCTGCCTCCTGGGTTCAAGTGATTCTCCTGTCCCAGCTTCCTGAGTAGCTGGGACTACAGGTGTGTGCCACCACTCCCAGCTAATTTTTGTATTTTTAGTAGAAATGGGGTTTTGCCACGTTGGCCAAGCTGGTCTCAAATTCCTGACCTTAGGTGATCCACCTACCTCGGCCTCCCAAAGTGCTGGGATTATAGGCCATGAGCCACTGCACCCAGCCGAATGTTTTGAACTTCAAGATTGGTCCTGATGTGTGTCATGTCATGGAATCAGGCTAGTCTCAAACTCCTGGCCTCAAGTGATCCTCCCACCTCAGCCTCTGGAGTAGCCAGGATTATAGGTGCAGGCCACCATACCCAGCTTATGCAAGCCTGTTCATGTGTCCTTAGTTTCCCTTGTGGGATGTGGTGTGGGCTTGGCCCAGAGGCCCTGAGCCATGATGTGGCAAAGCGTGGGCTGCTGGGCAAGGTCGGTGCATGGTGATCATAGCAGCCCCAGTGAGTTCTCAGGTGCTGACCGGGGACAGGGAAGAGGGGCTGGTTCCTCCCTGGGGCACAGCTGGGCCCCACTGGGCAAGCGCCTCACACCAGTCTGTGGCAGCTCTGTGGGCAGTGTGGGAGGACTGGTCCTGCGGTCATGGCTGTAGTTCCTGAACTTCTTGGGAACGCTGGTCCCATGTTCCCTCCCACTGACAGACTCGAGTCCATTGGGCATCACCCTCTACCCTCCCTCCCCACTTCCACCTGAAGACAGCTTTGTGGATAGGCCCAAATAGGCACCCAGGAACCATTCCTCCAAGCTGTCAGTTTATTCATGTAAAATACCTAAGTCCTCAGAAGCAGCAGGGCTGTGGTGGAGGGGCTGCACCCTCAGTGCCCCCGTGCCTTCCTCCGCACGGCCTGCACCAGCAGCTCTGAGTAGTGTTCCAGCAGGGCCTGCAGGTCTGGGCTGGCCAGGGGGTACAGTGTCGGTGGGGAAGGGGGGCCTGGGCTGGGCAGGGCCTGGGCTGGGGCCACACTGGTCCCCACCAGGCAGTCGGCCTCCAGCTGGCTGTGGATCCACAGGAAGGTGGAGACCAGCTCATTCCGTGCCTGCTGCTGCCCAGTGTCCACCTGGCCACTGGAGACCAACTGCAAGGGATGCCAACCTTGTCAGGGGCCACCAAGGCTGGGTGGTCCCGAGAGCCCCCTCAACCCTTTCCCAACCCTAGGGCTTGGCTCACCGCACGGTAAAGGTCGAGGGCTTCTTGGAAGGCTGTCTGCAGCCTGTGCAAGATGTTCCCCACCCTGCTTAGCTCAAGGGGGGACGGGGGCAGGGCTTCAGCCGGCACCCAGGGCTCACTCCAGCAGGCAGGGCTGCCCTCGATCAGACCGAGTGCACCTGGGGTAGAGAGGAGGGAATGAGCAAGATGAGCTGCATTCCACTGGTGTGAGCGGCCAGGGTGGCTGGGTGGACTCCATGCTATCCTTCTGTCTGGAACACTTCTCTGGGTCCCCAAGGCTCCCTCCCCTTCCCTCCTACAGGTCTCTGCTCCAATGCAGCCTCCTCCCTGAAGCCTCTTCTCATCCGCTGGTTTACAATTACAACTCCTGTCTCCACCTTGCACTCCCTCGCCTTCCTCTGTCCCTCCTGAGCACGTCACTTTGTGATACATGTGACGCTTTCCTTAAAGATCTAGTCTGGGAACTATCCAATGAAGATGTCAATTCTCTGTTTTGTTTACCACCATGTCCCATGTCCCAGGGTCTAGCCCAAAGCCCAGCATGTAATGCTCATTAAATATTTAAGTTAATGGCCGGTGGCTCACACCTGTAATCCTAGCACTTTGGGAAGCTGAGGTGGGTGGATCATTTGAGGTCAGGAGTTCGAGACCAGCCTGACCAACATGATGAAACCCCGTCTCCACTAGAAATACAAAAATTACCCGGGCATGGTGGCGCACGCCTGTAATCCCAGCTACTCAAGAGGCTGAGGCAGGAGAATTGCATGAACCTGGGAGGCGGAGGTTGCAGTGAGCCGAGATCGTGCCTCTGCACTCCAGCCTGGGAAACAGAGAAAGACTCAGTCTCAAAAAGAAAAAAAAAAAATTAAGTTAATGAATGAATGAATGAATGGCACAGTCCCTGTGGCCAGGTCGAGTGCCGACTTTTGGAGCTTAGCCAACTAGCACACGGGATGAGCTTAGGGGAGACAGTACTTGTTCCAAGGCTGTACTCACCAGAGGTGGGCTCCAGGAGGGAGGCAGTGCTGTCAGGGACACCAGGTCCGGCCTCTGGAAGCTGGGGGCTACTGGGGTGGGCAGGAAGGCCAGGGGACTCAGAGGCTGGGAGACTCGGGATAAAGGCAGAGCCACGGAGCCTCAGGGCGCTCCCGTCTACGGGGTTAGGGGCTGAGAAACTCGCTGCCGGGGCTGTGACACCAGGCTGGGCATCCACGGGGCGCAGCAGGAGCTCATCACAAACACTTGACAGGGTCAGTCTCAGGTTGGCCCGGGCCTCGTGGTTGCCCCAGGAGTGCAGGGCAGGCTCTTGGCCCTCACTGTCCAAATTGGGTGTCACCATGGTGGTGATGGTCTGAAGCTCCTGGCCCAGAGAGGCCAGGTCCCCCACGGATGACGGCCTACAGAGGGGCCGGGCCAATTCCGCCACGATAGGGCCCTTGCTGTCCCCGAGGGAGATGCTGCGTGATATCCTGGCATGAGAGTTGGCAGGGGCCTCCATGTAGGAGCAGGTGGGGGGCGCGTGGACACCCTGAGCCAGGCCTAGGGTGGGTGCAGATATGGGCGTTGGGAGCTTCTCGTCTGTGGGCAGCATGGAGGAGGCAGGGACACAGGGAACCGGGCCCGTAAGGCAGGGGGCTGCAACGAAAGCAGATGGCACTGACTCACCTGCGCAGAGTTGACGGCCAGGGCCCCACCCCACAGCTCGGCTGGACATCTGGCCACTTGCCGAGAAACCCTGGGCTGTCTGTCTGGGGCTGGGGCACTCACGTGGTGGGCGCCAGGCCTCCAGGGTCTCCTGCGCCTTCCCTGCAGCGAGGACCTACAGGCACAGCTCTGAGGTGAGGACAAGGCCTCAGGGTTCCCAGCCCCATGCCCTGAGGGAGGTGGCCCCAATACTCACGTGGGTCCCGTCTGGGGAGGTGTAGCCAGTACCTGCTCTGGGTTGGCTTCCACCTCGGTCTGTGGGCTTGACCTCCGGAGACTTCGCAAGGTGCTGGGTTGCCCGAGAAGGGAAGGTGTGGGTGAACCTGTGGAGAGAAGAGCAGAGGAGATGATTCTCACTCAGCCCGCCCTGGGGCACTGTCAAGGGAGCCAGAGGGTGGGCAGGGTTCATCAGCTTCTACCTGGATGCCTTCTGGAGGCTGGAGAGGAACTGCGTGGAGATGCTCAGGCGCGGGTTGAAGTAGTAGTCCTCAGCCTCAGAGGCCTCCGTGTCTCCCAGGGCTGTGGGGAAGAGCTCTAGGAGAAGATGCTGAGGGGACCCTCATAACCCCTCCCACTGAGCAGCCCCAGCCCCAGCCCCAGGCCAGCCCACAGCCCAGCAGGGCAATCCCTAGAAACCCTTATGTACAGACACAGGGCACGTGTCCCAGGAGCAGGGGCAGCAGGTGAGGAAGCATCGTGAGGCTCAGGTCAAGACTGAAGCAGGGCACTGGGCACGGTGGCTCACACCTGTAATCTCAGCACTTTGGGAGGCCAGGGTGGGCAGATCACCTGAGGCCAAGAGTTTGAGACCAGCCTGGCCAATATGGTGAAATCCCTTCTCTGCTAAAAATATAAAAAATTAGCCGGGTCTGATGGTGGGTGCCTGTAATCCTAGCTACTTGCAAGGGTGAGGCAGGAGAATCGCTTGAACCAGGGAGTCGGAGGTTACAGTGAGCCAAGGTTGCACCACTGCACTCCAGCCTGGAGACAGATGGAGACTCAGTCTCAAAAAAAAAAGGAAAAGAAAAAAAAGATCAAAGAAGCAGCTACTCTCCACCCACCACCCTCTTGGCCCTGCTGGGGAGCCGACTCCAGGGATGCCAATGCTTTGCCCAGGCTGCACAGATGGCCTTAGCGGGTTCGGGTGAGGCAGGGCCCTACCTCTGCAGGGGGACTCAGTCAGCGTCTCAAAGTGGTGGCGGAGGAACTTCTCCTGCTCGGGAGTCTGGGGCAGGGAGCTGCTGGGGACGCTGGGTCCCTCAGGCAGGGACAGCTCATCTTCTGCGGGACCTGTGCATCCTGACAGGGAGGGAGGGGAGGGACAAGAGGAGCCGCCAACACCATGAGTCATGGCAGACGCCACCTGAAATGGAGAAAGCGGGCCCGCCCATCCCTGCCCTGTTGCCCTCAGGCTGAGAAGCAGGGATCCCCATCTTCCAGGCTAAGTGGGCGCCAAGTGCAGGGCCTGTGCTTAGACACTGTGACTGGCCCTAAGCCAGGCCCAGGCAGCAAGTTCCCTGCGTGTCTAGTCCCTGCTTACCTGGGAAATGGGGCAGCAACGTGACAAACCGAGGGGTGGGGTCAGGTGGTGGAACTGGGGAGTGTATGGCCTCGAAGCTGCACTCCAGGTCGGCCTCTGACTCCCCTGAGTCTGAAGGAGAGAGTCGGGGTCAGGAGCCCACAGCCCAACCATTCTGGTGCGTCAGGGCCAGGGTTATGCTTCCCTGGGCTCAATTTCTCCATCTGGAGGAGGGATGATAAGAGCACCCACCCCCTGTTTTATGGATGAGGGAAGCTTCACATCAAGGAGGTAACAGAGCTGGGCTCTCAGCTGTGGACAGCTGGGCCCAGAATCCTCAGGAAGCGGCAGGGACCACTTGTGTCTTCCTCAACAGACTCTGAGCTTCATGACTGGGTCAAAGTCACCACTGGTGCCCAGAAAGGGGCCTGGCTGAGTGCACAGACTGTCTCAGAGTCCCTGCCTGCCCTGTACTTACCCTCAAGCGGGCTCTGATCCTTTGGGCTGACGGAGGACACCCTGAGGTAGGAGTCGCCCTGCTGGTCTCCAGGCCTGGCCTCCGCCTCCTTCCCACAGTACTGGCTGCAGTGCCAGTGGGGGCGGAGAGGGAACAAAGACTTTAGCTGGAGACTCAACAGCCAGCCCCACCCGGAGCCCCAGGCACCTGCTGCTACTGCAGGAGCACTGCCTCAGCCTCCCCACCTCCTCCAAATGTCCCCTCCTTTCCCCAGCTCAGGCCCCCCCTGCACCCCACCTGGAACTAGCAAATTAAGGCCTGGCTCCAGCCCCATCCCCACATCAACTGTCCCCACTCCCACAAGCCCAGTGGGAAGGCAGAGAAGAGTTCTTCCAGGGTGCAGCTATCAGCTGGGGCTTCCTCCAACCAAGGCTCCCTTGGCGGAAAGGTCACCCACCTGTCTGTCCCTGTGACCGTCACTTCTGCCTCCAGGGAGTAGAGGATGAGCTCACTGGCCTCATTCGATGATTCCCTCTGTTGGGGCAGGAAGGAGGGGTGCCCGTGGCCAGCCTCCTGGGGACTCTCTGACTATGGGGAAAATAGCACAGACATTCTGAGGCAGCCATGGCACCTGGGGCCACCAACAGTGTGCCAGGAACCATGCTGGCAGCCCTGCTGCTGGTGGCTGTGACCCAGGGCCTGTGCCATGCACTCTGCTCGTGACCAGCTTGTCCTGGGCTGCCCCTGCATTATCAATCCCTTTACAGATGAGGAAGAGGTGTGGCACCAAAAATAGGCCCAACCTTCTACGGGTCTATTTATATGAAGTTCAAGAATAGGAAGCCCAGTCCATGGTGAGAGGTCAGAACACTGGTTATCTTGGTGGGAGGACCTGATGAGGACAGGCAGAAGAAACGGGTTTCTAGGAGGTAGAAAACACTGCAGATTTTGCCCGGAGTAGTGGACACATACGAATGACACAGGTAGTTCATCAAGCTATATACCTAAGATCTGTGCATGTTACTGGATGTATATTATACCATAATAAAATAAGAATTATAAGATAGGATAAAAAGAATTTTGTTTGGCAAATAGTATAGTAAGAGCTAAAGTAAGAGCTAAAGTAACCTTTAAGAGCCCAGGCCTATACTTAGCATGGATTCCTGTAAAGCCCTCTGGGGCAGAAGAGATTGTTATGATCATTCAAAAACAGTTTGTTTGTTTTTTAAGACAGGAGTCTCGCTCTGTAGCCCAGACTGGAGTGCAGTGGCGTGATCTCGGCTCACTGCAGCCTCCACCTCCCAGGTCCCAGTTCAAGCAATTCTCCTGCCTCAGCCTCCCCAGTAGCTGGGATTACAGGTGCGTGCCACCATGCCCAGCTAATTTTTGTAGTTTTAGTAGAGACAGGGTTTCACCAAGTTGGCCAGGATGGTCTCAAACTCCTGACCTCGTGATCCACCTGCACTGGTCTCCCAAAGTGTTGGGATTACAGGCATGAGCCACTGCACCTGGCCCTAAACAAAATTTTTTATAAGAAAAAAATAAAGCAAACCAAAACAAACAAATTTTAAAAATATTTTTGTAGAGGTGGGATTTTGCTATGTTGCCCAGGCTGGCCTTGAACTCCTCAAGTGATCTTTAAATGATCCTCCTGCCTTGGCCTCCCCAAATGCTGGGATTACAGGTGTTAGCCACTGCCCCTAACCCCATTATGACTACTTTTTAAAAAACTGAAGCCCAGAGAGGTTAAGTCTCTTACTCCAGGTCACAAAACCGGGAATGGGTACGGCCAGGGGTCAATCCACCCAAATGTACCCTACTTGGGTATAAGCCTGCTCTAGCATCTAAGCTCTTAACCCTCAAGTGACCCACTTTCCAAAGACTCCTGTCTGCCCTGGTAAGTCTTGCTGTGCACCAGACCTGGGGCTCACCCTCCTGCCCTTCACCATCTCATGTAATCCTCTCTTCCCCCATGGAGTGGGAGTCAGCCTGAGGCGCCAGGCCCTGGGGCCATCATGGTACAGGGACTGCCGGCCAGGCTACGGTGGAAGTGCGCACCTCACTCAGCAGGCCAGCCAGGCTCTGTGGCTCCAGTGAATCCAGAACGGAGTTCTCCAGATTCTCGGGCTTCATGGGAGTAAAGTAGCAATCCAGGTCCTGGGCATCCAGAATGGTCTTGAGGGGCTCCTGGCCGGCCCGCTCTGCCCAGCGGCCGTGGGGCTGGTAGCTGCGCTTGGCATGGAAGGCCGAGCCATCTGGCACATCATCATCCCCTAGCTTGAAGGATATGGGACAGTCAGGAAGCTGGCTGAGTGCTCACCCACTACAAGGAGCGCCACTGACATTTCACACAGCCCATCTTGTCCCCTGACTTTCAACACCATTCAGAAACAACTTCCAGATACATATCTCCAGCTGGAACCTTACTCTCTGTTTTTTGGGTTTTTCTGAGATGAAGTCTTGCTCTGTCTCCTGGGCTGGAGTGCAGTGGCGCGACCTTGGCTCACTGCAACCTCTGCCTCCTGGGTTCAAGCAATTCTCCTGCCTCAGCCTCCTGAGTAGCTGCGATTACAGGTGCCCACCACCGTGCCTGGTCAATTTTTGCATTTTTAGTAGAGATGGGGTTTTGCCAGGTTGACC
Source organism: Cacajao melanocephalus (assembly GCA_963573385.1). Taxonomy (NCBI): domain Eukaryota; kingdom Metazoa; phylum Chordata; class Mammalia; order Primates; family Pitheciidae; genus Cacajao; species Cacajao melanocephalus. Next base: position 40,732 of record CAUYLG010054864.1, read on the forward strand.
AGGCTGGTCTCAAATTCCTGACCTCAAGTGATCCGCCCACCTCAGCCTCCCAGTGTTGGGATTACAGGCGTGAGCCACCGTGCCCAGCCTGTTTTTTTTTTTTTCTTGGTAGAGGTGGACTCTTGCTATGTTGCCCACGCTGGTCTCAAATCCCTGGGCTCAGGCAATCCTCCTGCTTCGGCCTCTCAAAGTGCTGGGATTGCCTGGCCCTGAACCTTTCTCTGAAACTTCCGAATTGCACATGTGACTGCTCTACATCTCCATATGGATGTCTGGTGGGTATTTCAAAGTTAACGTGCTGACAAGTCATTTCCTCCTCACAAACCTGCTCCTCCTAGAGCCTTCCGTGTTTCAGTAATTTTTTTCCAGTTGCTCAGGCCTCAACCTTGGGATCATCCTTCATTCACCTCTCTTATTTTGTCTCTTATAATCCACATTGTCTTTCTCTCTTTTCTTTTTCTTTGTTTTTTTTTTAACAGACAATGTCTCCGTCATCCAAGCTGGAGTGTAGTAGCACAATCCTGCAGCCTCCAACTTTTGGGCTCAAGTGATCCTCCTGCCTCAGCCCCCTAAGTAGCTGGGACTACGAGTGTGCACCCCCATGCCTGGCTACTTTTAAATTTTATGTAGAGATGGGAGTCTCACTATGTTGCCTAAGCTGGTCTTGAACTCTTGGCCTTGTGGCCTTTACATGTACAGGCTGTTATGACTGGAACATTCGTCCCAGTATCTGCCTGTCTAACTTGCTTCAACTCTGCTCAAATATTTTCCCAGTAAGGCCTTTCCTGTTTACTTAAAACTGCCACCCCCAACACTCCTTATTTTTTTCTTTTTTTAATTTTTATTTTTATGAGACAAGGTCTTGGCTCTGTTGCCCAGGCTGCAGTGCTGTGGTACCATCTCAGCTCCCTGCAGCCTCGATCTCCCTGGCTCAAGAAATCCTCCCACTTCAGCCTCCTGAGTAGCTGGGACTACAGGTGTGCACCACCACGCCTGGCTAATTTTTTTTTAATTTTTTTATAGAGATGGGGTCTCACTATGTTGCTCAGGCTGGTCTTGAACTCCTAGGCTCAAGCAATCACCTGCCTTGGCCTCCCAAAGTGTTGGGATCACAGGCGTGAGCTACCATGCCAGGCCCCTGTTCTTTTTCTCTTTTTTGAGACAGGATCTCACTCTGTTGCCTAGGCTGGAGTGCAGTGGTGCCATCTTGGCTCCCTATAGCCTCAATCTCCTGGGTTCAGGTGATCCACCCACCTCAGCCTCCCTGAGTAGCTGGGACCACGGACATGCATCACTGCATCTGGCTGAGATGTTTTCCTTCTTGATTCTTTTCCCTCCACAGCACTTATCAGCACCCAACATGCTACGTCATTTACTTATTTACTTATTAAATAAGTAGACTCACAAGGCTCACTTGCCTGTGTGGGCGAGGGAAAATATCCCAGCCTTGGCCTCCCAAAGTGCTGGGATACTGTCCTCGCCCACATAGGCAAGTGAGCCTGTGAAGGGAGAGGCTTTTGTTTCCCTTGTTCACTGCTGTGTCTCTGACAGCCAGAACAATGCCTGGCACAGGGCACTGATCAAGAACAAAGGGCTGTCTCACTGAGCCTGCAAGGATGGCGGGGCTTCTCCAGGGCAAGGAGGGACATGGAAAGGAAAAAGGGCTTCCAGAAGGCAGAGCTGGGGAGGGCTCTCCTCTGCCAGCCCCTGAGCAACCCCCTCCCTGAAGACTTACCAGCCGCTTTGCCCACAGTGGCAGCTTGCCGTTGGTTAGCAGGCACCGAGGATCTGGAGAGAAACACATGAAATCCATGAAAAGAGGACAAAGGTCCAACAAACAGGCCACATGTACAACCGGGCAGTCCCCAAAGGGGCAACACCACAACCCACAGGTCAACAGCACTGGGTGTCAGGGAAATGCAAACTTAAACTGTGGGATGTGATGTTTGACTCACAAGACTGACTGAGGTGAAAATGCTGAATACTAACAAAGAATGGCAGGAAAAGTGTGGGGTCAATGGAGAGTGTAATGCAATGCAGGGTGGGGCAGTAACTGGGTTTGGAGAACTCTTGGGGTTCTCTTTTAAAATAAAGGCTAGGCATAGTGGCTCAAGCCAGTAATCCCAGCACTTTGAGAGGCCGAGGTGGGATGATATTTGAGGCCAGGAGTTCGAGATCAGCCTGGCCAACATGGTGGAACCTTTCTCTACACACACCCCACCCCAACACACATACATTTATAGCTGGGTGTGGTAGCTTGAGCCTGTGGTCCCAGCTACTCCACAGACTGAGGAGGGAAAATCGCTTGAGCCCAGGAGGTCAAGGCTGCAGTAATCTATGATTGTGCGATTGCACTCCAGCCTGGGCAACCAAAAAAGTCAAATAAAATAATAAAACTTTTAAATAAAACAAAATAACTGCAGGACCCAGTGGTGCTACTCGTTAGCCTCTGTCCTGGAGAAATCCTCACTTTTTGAGGAGGACTAGGAGTGGTCTCCATCTCCATAGCCTCATGAACAGTGCAATCAGGAAAGACCTAAATGCTCACCTGGAGAGGAATAACTTAACATTTCGGAGGCCTCTGCTTTGTATTCACCTCTGCTTTGTATTCATACAGGTGGATGAGAGACTTTGCAGAGGAAAAAGATTACGGACAATACCTGCAGCAGAATTCAATTTATTTTTATTTATTCATTTATTGAGATGGAGTCTTGCTGTCACCCAGACTGGAGTGCAGTGGCACAATTTTGGTTCACTGCTACCTCCACCTCCCAGGTTCAAGCAATTCTCCTGCCTCAGTCTCCAAAGTAGCTGGGATTACAGGCATGCTCCACCAGGCCTGCCTGATTTTTGTATTTTTAGCAGAGATGGGATTTCACCATGTTGACCAGGCTGGTCTTGAACTCCTGACCTCAGGTGATTCACCTGCCTCGGCCTCCCAAAGTGCTAGGATTACAGGTATGAGCCACCACGCCTGGCCATAATTCAGTTTATGATCTAAGTGATATGATGTGTCTCCCATGGCTATGCACAGAGGTAGATCAGCATGTAGGAAAAGGCCTGTAAGAATTCATAACATGAGAATAACAGGGGCCAACCTGCAGAGGACACTGGATTAGGTATGAGGGTGGTGACAAGGAAAATGAGCTTGCTCTGCAATGTTTGATTTTCCCAGGGAGTCTTCTCCCCTTGCTGCTGCCTTCCAGTCAGCCCCTGCCTTCGTCTCCCTTATTGGGAGAGCCCAGCCCCACCCTAAAATCACCCAGCGCTTGTCACTGTTTCCCAGCTGCTCTCGAGGCTACATGCATCATGGCCAATGGGACCTGAAGGAAGCCTGTGGGGGCTTCTGGAAAACAGTGTCCTGTCTAAAGGGGATTCTCAGGAGAGATCATCTCTCCTCTTCAACCACATCATTCATTCATTCATTCATTTATTAAGACAGGGTCTCACTTTGTCACCCAGCCTGGAGTGCAGTGGCACAACACAGCTCACTGCAGCCTCAACCTCTGGTCTCAAGCAATTCTCCTGCCTCAGCCCCCCGAGTAGCTGGAACTATAAGGTGCACACCACTATACCCAGCTAATTTGTGTATATTTTGTGGAGACAAGATTTCGCTATGTTGTGTAGGCTGGTCTTGAACTCCTGAGCTCAAGCAATCCGCCCACCTGGGCTTCCCAAAGTGCTGGGATTATAGGCATGACTCACCGCACCCAGACTCAAACACATCTTTGATGCCTGGTCAAGTGGTGTGAGTGGATGGCGTTGACTACAGTCTCTGCCCTCAGGAGTGATCACATGCTCCGACCTGGACAGCTTCAGCAACTGACTCAGAAGTGAGTATATGAGTCATACCAGGAACATGAGCCACACAACCCTGATATGGCTTGAGCTTAGGAAAGAGGTGCTTTCTTCTCTATGGCGTTTTATAAACCTGTAGCTGCTGGGGGTATCTTTTACCCTACTAAAGGGAGAGTTTGTCTGTCAGCAAAGCTGACATGAAGAAAAGCAGAGCCAAAAGATACAAAAAAACACTTCCTTTTAACATCGTCTTACTATCTGGATCCAGCCATGTTGAAAGCCAATCCTCTTGAATTTTCAGGTGCTAAAAAATTATCTTCCTGACTTAAACCTGGTTGCTTTCATACTGAGAGTCTTGACTGATATCATATAACAATATTGAGTTTCTTTCTTTTTCTACAGACAGGGTCTTACTCTATTGCTCAGGGTAGAGTGCAGTGGTGTGATCATAGCTCACTGTAACCTTGAATTCCTGGGCTCAAGCGATCTTCCTGCCTCAGCCTCCCGAGTAACTGGGACTGTAGGTGTGCACTACCATGTCTGGATAATTTTTTTCTTTTTGTAGGAATGGGGTCTTGCTATGTGCCAGGCTGGTCTCAAACTCCTGGCCTCAAGTGAACCTCCTGCCTCAGCCTCCCATGTAGTTGGGACTACAGATGTGTGCCACTATGCCAGTCTAATTTCTGTTTTTTAATTTTTTTTTTGCAGAGATTGCCTTTGTTATGTTGCCCAGGCTGGTCTTGATCTCCTGGCTTCAAGTGACCCTCCCATTTCAGCCTCCCAAAGTGCTGAGATTCTAGGTGTGAGCTACCATGCTCAGCCTGATTACTGAGTTTTATTTATTTTATTTTTATTACTATTTTTTTGAGATGGAGCCTCACTCTGTCACCCAGGCTGGAATGCAGTGGTGTGATCTTGGCTTGCTGCAACCTCCGGCTCCCAGGTTCAAGCGATTCTCATACCTCAGCCTCTCTAGTAACTGGGACTACAGTCACACACCACCATGCCTGGCTAATTTTTTGTATTTTTAGTAGAGACGGGGCTTTACCATATTGGTCAGGTTGGTCTGGAACGCCTGACCTCAGGTGATCCACCTGCCTTGGCCTCCCAAAATGCTGGGATTTCAGGCGTGAGCCACCATGCCCAGTTGATTGGTGAGTTTTAGTATGTGCCAGGCCCTGTAAACAAAGTCATGGGCAAAACCCAGCAATAATTCCCTATATTGATATAGTGCAAAATAGGGCCGTTTTTCCAACCTGGATCCAAGCTGTCTTTGGATGGTGTCTTCAGCATCTCTTCTGGCTCACATTCTTCCTCCAGATCATCCTCTGTCTGCTCTCCAGGGCTCAGGGAGCGAATCTCGCTAGGTGTGGACACATACGTATCCTGCCTAAAGCCAGGAATGAGGATGGTAAGGAGAGAATACAGGCAAATGGGCTGGTGGCAGGGACTTGCCTAGGGCCCAGCCCAGTGCTAAGCTCCATGTGAACATATTCTTAGCTGCTGGTCAAGATAGTGCTGGCGAGTCTCTCTCTCACTGGACGCCGGCTCCCCACTAGAACCACATCATCACAATTCATGAGATTAACAAAGGGTGGGCTCCAAACGAACACAAACTCTCCCATGGCCACAGCAACGTGACAGAAAGCCAAGCAGACAGTAGGACTGCAGTCCTGTGCTACCTGTAGGTGGTAGCAAGGATGGTGGCTCCTCCTGAGTGTAGGAAACTAAACATCCTTGGCATGAGGCAGGCACTGGAGCCAGGGCCCTGATTCAAAGCCTAGGGGTGGAGTGTGAGCCTCAAAACCAAAATGGTATCTCCAATAGAACCTCAGGACCTCAGGACCAGTGGCCCATGTCAAGGCCTGGTCCCCACAGTGCCCTGGGAGCCACATGGAGCCAATGGCAATGACAGACACACTCAGAGGCAGGAGAGAAGACAAACCAAAAAACCTCCCACCCAAAATTAGCAACACCCAAACCAAAACCTCAAATCAAAGAGTAGAACATGAGTTCACTTAAAATAAAACTGGCTTTGCTACCTAAAAAACAAGCATGTTTAGAAGATTCAAAGTGAAGCTACAGCTTTCACGTGGGAGTAAGAGGACATTGTGGCCCCACTGCAGCCCTCCCCTCAGACCCTTTCTCTGCCCACCCCTCCCCTTGGCTGGCTGGTCAGGGACCCCTCTGTTCCCACAGCCGCCTAGGGCATGCCCCATCACAGTGCTCAGAGGCTTGCCAAACACTTCGCTTTTCCACTTCAATACCCTTCTTGTGGCTGGACATTGTGGCTCACACCTGTGATCCCAGCACTTTGCAAAGCCAGCAAGGGAGGATCACTTGGGCCCAGGAGTTCAAGACAAGGCTGGGCAACCCAGCAAGACTCTATTATTTACAAAAATTAAAAAAAAAAACAAAAACACACAAAACCTTTTTGGATGTATTACTATAACTGCATATTCACAATCTGTCTCCCCTACTCAGCTGCAAGTTTATTAAGGGCAGGGCCCAGGGCTGTCTTGGCCACGGCCATATCCCCAGCATCACTCCATAGGGCCCAAGCAGGGACTCATCCCTCTGGTAGATGGACAGGGGCTGCCAGGACCTGGGGTGGCCACTCCACTTCCTGTCCTTCGTGTGCTGCTGCTGCTCCTGGCGGTCGATCTCCATCAAGTGCTGCTTCATGCAGTTGGTGATCTCCGGGCCCAGGTGCCAGATGAACACACAGCTGCAGGGGCCAAAGAGACACATGCAAGGCGGACGAAGAGTGAACATGGGAACCACTGCCACAGACCCTGTAGCCTAGGCCCCGTTCTCCAGATGCTCCTGGAAAACACACCCCATGAGCTTAGTGCAGGGGGCTAGACTTGCCACATCCATACCCTCAGCCTCAGGTCTGGGGCATGCCAGCAAACCAGGGCCTACTAGGGAGGCCTCAAGACCTGAGGAAGGGGGCTATGGGGAAGAACTGGGGTAAATCAAAGGGAGTGACAAAAGGGACTTCCTTGAGCATCACCCATGTGCTAAAGAATGTATGTGTATCATCTCATTCATTTCTCATCACACAATTTTCCTTTTTTTTTTTTTGAGATGGAGTCTTGCTCTGTCGCCTAGGCTAGAGTGCAGTGGCGCAATCATGAATTTAGGTTAACAAGACCAAGAGCTTTCAAAGCCCTTAGTAAGTAATTATACTTAATTTCTGCACTACCCTAAGGACTGCAAAATTCTATTTTGCATCAATTGAACGCAAATCAACCACTTTAGTTAAGCTAAGCCCTTCCTAGATTACTCACTGCAACCTCTACCTCCCAGGTTCAAGTCATTCTTGTGCCTCAGCCCCCAATGAGTAGCTGAGACTACAGGCACATGCGCCACCACACACAGCTAATTTTTGTATTTTTAGTTGAGACAGGGTTTCTCCATGTTGACCAGGCTGGCCTGGAACTCCTGACCTCAGGTGATTCACCCACCTCAGCCTCCCAAAGTGCTGGGACTATAGGTGCTAGCCACCACACCCGGCCTCACCATACAATTTTCAAGGTAAACAATGTCATTTACAGAGGAGCGAACTGAAGCTCAGAGAGGGGAAACAACCTGTTCAAGGTGACAGGTGACAGGAAAATAAGTTACAGAGCTGGGATTTGTTTCGTTTTTTTTTTTTTGAGATGGAGTTTTGCTCTTGTTGCCCAGGCTGGAATGCAATGGCACGATCTCAGCTCACCACAACCTCTGCCTCTCGAGTTAAGCGATTCTCCTGCCTCAACCTCCCAAGTAGCTGGGATTACAGGCATGCGCCACCATGCTCAGCTAATTTTGTATTTTTAATAGAGACAGGGTTTCTCCATGTTGGTCAGGCTGGTCTCCAACTCCCAAACTCAGCTGATCCGCCTGCCTCGGCTTGCCGAAGTGCTGGGATTACAGGCATGAGCCACTGCACCTGGCCTAGATTTTTTTTTTTTTGAGACAGGGTCTCACTCTGTCACCCAGGCTGGGGTGCAATGGCACAATCTGGGCTCACTACAACCTCTACCTGCCAGGCTCAGGATGTCTCTCCCCTCCTGAGTAGCTGGGACTACAGGTATGTGCCACCACACCTGGCTAATTTTTTGTAGAGATGGTGTTTTGCTATGTTGCCCAGGCTGATCTCGAACTCTTGAGCTCAAGTGATCTACCCGCCTCAGCCTCCCAGAGTGCTGGGGTTATAGGCATAAGCCATCATGCCCAGCCTAGAGCTGGGATCTGAACTCACAGCTGGGTGTGACATCAAGACTCACACAATCCAAATTGGGCAGCTCAGAAATGCTCTCTACACAGCCAGGCTGAGTGCAGTGGTCATGGTATCTGAGCCACAACTCTCCCAATGGCCCAAGTCCCACCCACTCCCAGCCTCCAGGCCTGTCCCACCTGTCTCCAGATACTGTGATCAAGTGATGACAGTCATAGGTGAACTTCATGCTGGTAATAATTTCTGCAAACAAAGCAAAGAGGCTGCACTTGCCTTCGGAGTCAGAGGCTGTGGTTGGGTAGGCAGGCATCCTGAGCAGCGAGGCACACCCACCTGAATGGCCAAACATCTTGGCAATGCACTCGCCAGAGTAAAAGTCAATCACTGAGATGCTTTTGTCAGAGCAGCTAGTGGCCAGAAAGGTACCTGAGGGATCCACATGGACCTGCCAGGAAAGGGACCCACATGTTACCCCAGCTGTTTGCTTCTTCCTTATGGTGAGGCCTGGGCCCCTCCTCCCCTGTGCCAGATGCACAGCACATGGAACCCTGGCAAGGCAGGAGCTCCTACTCCCATTCAGCAGGTGAAGAAATTAACCACCACTGCAGCAGTAACAACAGTAGCTAGGCCCTGTGCTAAGCACTGGATGTGTGCAAAATGAACCCCTCCAGAGAACAAGTCCATGAGCCAAGCTGTCTTTATGTGCATTTTACAGGGCATAAAACAGGCTCAAGGGATGATGCTTGCCTAAGGTCACACAGTCAGCCTGAGGCAGAGCCTGAACCCATAACAACTGTCCTAGACGAGAGGCTCTGAGAAGATCCCCCCTTGTCCTGAGTGATCCATGGCTGGTGTGGGCAAGCCAGGAGGGGAGTCCATGCCTCTGATTCTTTCCACCATATCCTGCTGCCACTCAAAAGGGAACCAACTTAGATGCCCCACTTGGGTAAAGGCTCAGTAAATAAAGGAAACGCAGCTGGGGTCACTCTTCCCACCCCCTTGCAAGCATCCTTGTTTAACAGACGGAGAAGGTGCTGGCCAGTGCAGTGCACTGAGGAAGCACCAAGGGCACAGGTCTCAGGTGTGGGCCGTCATACTAGGTGGCCCATCAAGGCAGCAGACAGGGGTGCCCAAATCCTCACCTTCAGCAAGGACCCTTCGTCACCCTGGGAGCCCTTGTAGCACTTCTTCTGCTTCCCGTTCACGGTGTTGTAGACTCTGGGGAAGTAGGGGCATGTTGTGGCAAACAGGGTCCCACCCCTCCACCACCTCACCCTCTGGCTCCCACTGTCCTCCCCTCCCTTGGAAGCCCCCCTGCTACCTCCTGTTCCCATCTGATGCCTAAACTGAAACTGAAACCCCATCTCAAGCTGAAGTTGTGTTCTGGGGTACCCGCTGAGTTAATGTCCATCTCCCCTACAAACTGCAAGCTCAGTGCCCAGCACCCCATAAGGAGGAGCCAGGAAGGAGGTGCAGAGCCTCTTTGCACTCCTTTGCCCTCTGCCTTCCCCTGGCTCCCTCCTCCACATCCTCCCCAGGCTCAGATGTCTCTTCCTCCAGGAAGTCCTGCTTGATCCCCAGGTGGGGTCAGGCATCTCCCCAGAGCCCCTGGGCTCCGCCTTCTCTGACCACTCTGCACTGTCACTGTCTGTGGCTGTGAGGTAGCCGTGTCTCCTCCACTGGACTGTGAAGTCCAGGGCCTGGGGCTATCCTGGCCACTGTCATGATCCCAGCACCATCTAGCCCAGCTAGGTGCTTAGAGAATACAGATGAATGCAGAAGTTTATATGCCACATCAGCACCTCAGTCATCCCACACCGCCTCTAGGGAGAGCTAGAAGGAAGCCCTCTGCTGACCTGGAGACCAGGCCTGGGAGAGCCCAACTTATGAGAAATACCCGGTAGTGGCCCGGCGCGGTGGCTCACGCCTGTAATCCCAGCACTTTGGGAGGCTGAGGTGGGCGGATCACCTGAGGTCGGCGGATCACCTGAGGTCGGCAGATCACCTGAGGTCAGGAGTTCGAGATCAGCCTGGCCAACATGGCGAAACCTCGTCTCTACTAAAAATACAAAAAATTAGCCGGGCATGGTGGTGGGCACCTGTAATCCAGCTACTTGGAAGGCTGAGGCAGGAGAATCACATGAACCTGGGAGGCGGAGGTTGCGGTGAGCCAACATGGCACTACTGCACTCCAGCCTGGGCAACAGAGCGAGACTCTGCCTCAACAAAACAAAACAAAACAAAACAAGAAACAAGAAACACCTGCTGGGTCCCTCAATCCCCTCTCAGCTTGTTGGGGACCAGAGGAACAGAGGGAGGAAAGCAGCCAGCCTAGGACAAAGCAGACCAGGCTAGTCCCTGTTCAGAAACCAGCCTGGCCCAGTCCAGCTAAGGGCTCAGGGCCACCCCTCACCTCACATTGCGGTCCTGGCAGGCCACGGCCACATACTTCTGGGTGATGTCAATGTCCATGTCATACAAGGTGGTTTTCTCTGCTACGTGGTGCGTACGGACAAAGTGCAGTCCATCCGAACCCTGGCAGGGTGGCAGGACCTTCAGAGAATGCCCCTGATAACCCTCCACCCCAGTCCCCAAGGAGGCCATGCCACCCTACCCGCTGGGCACTGCGAAAGTAGATGCTCTTGTCAGCCCCACAGCTGATCATCTGGATGTCTCTGTTGCCTGGGGGAGGAAGTGGCTGTGTGTTACGCAGGGCTAGGCCACATGGGCAGGGGATCCTAGCTGGGGACCTCCACTGCAAGGGCCTTCAATCAATTGTGCTGGGATCTAGGAAGGCTTCCTGGAGGAGGTGAGGTGGGTGCTGGGTCTGGATGGGACTCTGTGAGATATGAGCTGTGTGTGTGAGGGAGCACAGGTGGAGCTGCGGGCAAGGCTGGCTCTGCAGAGCAAGGGCATATAGGGAAACAAAGGCTGGGGACAAAGAAGGGACACTCTCCAGTCTGGGATTGAGATATGTGACTTGAGCAGCAGAGTAGGCAGGACTATAGCAGGGACCAGTGGAGACAGGCTGGGAGGCTCACGCCATCAAGATCAATTGCAAGACCCACACGAGCCTTAGGCTAGGCCGCAGGCATGGGCCTAGTCTTCCTGAATGCTCACCACCCATTCCACTAAACAAGTCCTTGTCCCAAGGTATACAGAGAGGACAGGGGGAGGACTGAACTCAGGCATTCTCTGGTGCCAGAGTCAAACCTGTTAAACACAGCTCTGAACCCGGGCCTCCCCTCTGAGCCCTAGCTTCCTGTCCCTACAATGGGCGTTGTGACAGTCCCTCCCCTGGAGAGTGGTGTGAAGTCCTTGGAATAGGGGCTGCAACATGGTAAGTACTAAAAACATTCTTGCTTTTATTATTCTCATTTCTTTACAGAATAAGAGTTTGGTGAGGATGAAAAGGCAGAACAAATATAAAACTCTTAGGGTCTCAGCACATCAGACATGCTCCTTCATGACAGAATATTCGAGAGAGGGTCCAGGCTTGATATACAAATATTAGATGTTGCTCAAGGAGAGTCATTGGCTCACAGAAGGGAGTGAGCCCCATATAGGGGAGGAAGCGTGACTCGCTGCAGTCTCCACCTCCCGGGTTCAAGCAATTCTCCCACCTCAGCCTTCCAAGTAGCTGGGATTACAGGCACACCACCATGTCCAGCTAATTTTTTATTTTCAGTAAAGATGATGTTTCACCATGTAGGCCAGGCTGGTCCTGAACTCCTGATCTCAGGTGATCCACTCTCCTCAGCCACCCAAAGTGCTGGGATTACAGGCGCGAGCCACCGTTCCCTGCCCAGGTCATTATTCTTTATATTGCATACAGACACTGTTTTCACTTGTTTGGATACATATTTGACAGGAGAGTTAAAAGAATAAATCCTTTTTTAGCAGGGTAGCTAGCAAGGCACAGGGAGCAGGAAGGAAGGGGCTCACCAGCGAACTTGATGGCGGTGATGGAAGAGGAGTGGTCATCCAGCGTCTGCTCCAGGTTGTAGTTCTTCTCCACGTTCAGCACATGGATCAGCCGGTCCCGACTGGCTGAGGCCAACAAGGTCATCCCTGTGAGAGAAGAGGATGAGATTGGTTCCTGAAGGCTGCCTGGGTGCCCTGGCCTCCCAAAGGGCAGTGTGACCGAGTTGCCCAGTCCTGGAGAAGGGGGCCAACTTGGCCCAAGCCCGGCAAGGGCCACTCCCTCAGCTCTGTGTGGTCTTTCCCAGGGCCCCTACACCCTGACATTTCACCTCCCCACCACCAGCCCAGGGAGGATGAGTCTCAATAGGTACTCCTCCAGGGACAGCCACAGTAGACACCCCAGCAGAGCCCAGGACTCTTGCCTGCTGGGTCCGAGTACTTGGCACAACAGGTAAATCCCTGGAAACCTCTCAGTCTCTCCTGAAACCACTGCCCTCTCACTCTCTGAGGTCTGGCTACCTGGGCCTGTCCAGGTCCTATTGACTGCCTGTGGCCAGACTCCCATCTGCCACCAGCCTTCCCTACTGTGGTCACTTGCTATGTCTGAGGCTTAACAACATGACCCGAGGCAGAGGGGAGAACAGGAGAGGCAAACCGAGTGAAGAGATGTATAAAGACAAGTTGGTGGGGCACAGGTCACGGGGCATGGGAGAATGAAAGAAGAGCATGGGGAAAATCACATGAGGACCTAATTCCACTAACTCCCTAACTCCCAAAGTGCTGAGATTACAGGCATAGTGCCCAGCCTAGAAAAAATCTTGAGGAGCTGGGCATGGTGATTCACGCCATGTAATCCCAGCACTTTGGGCGGTCAAAGCAGGCAAATCACCTGAGGTTAGGAGTTTGAGACCAGCCTGGCCAACATGGTGAAACCCCATCTTTACTAAAAATACAAAAATTAGCTGGGTATGGTGGGGGGTGCCTGTAATCCCAGCTACTCTTGAGAGGCTGAGGCAGGAGAATCACTTGAACCCAGGAGGCAGAGGTTGCAGTGAGCCGAGATGGTGCCATTACACTCCAGCCTGGGTGGCAGCTTGAGAATCTTTCCCATTAAAAAAAAAAAAAAAAAAAAAAAAAGCCAGGTACGGTAGCTCACACCTGTAATCCTAGCACTTTGGGAGGCCAGGGAGGATGGATCACCTGAGGTCAAGTTTGAGACCAGCCTGGCCAACATGATGAAATCCCATCTCTACTAAAATACAAAAATTGGCCAGGCGTGGTGGTGGGTGCCTGTAATCCCAGCTACTTGGGAGGCTGAGGCACGAGAATCACTTGAATCCTGGAGGCGGAGGTTGCAGTGAGCCGAGATGGTGCCACTGCCCTCTAGCCTGGGTGACAGAGCAAGACTCCATCTCAAAAAAAAAAAAAAAAAAAAAAAAAAACTTGGGTGAAGTCCATGTGGGTGTTCATTATAATTCTCCCAATATTTCTATAGGCTTCAAACTTTTAAAAAATAATGCCTAAAGATCAATTTATCTTCTCCAGTAGAGGATGAGCTCATTCAGAATTCACTCATTCATACATCTACCCCATTGGCTTGGGTGCTGGCACCAGCAGTGGGCAGGTCAAGCTGAGTCCCAGCTACTCTGGTTTCGGAGTCCAGCAACAGGGGACCTTACCAAACACAAGACTCCCAGCCGCCATCCACAGTCCCACCAGATACCAGCTACCCCTTTCTGTGTCTCTGCCAAGGGGGCTCCTCCCTGCCTGACCCCCACTCCATCCCCACTGTGGGCTTACCCGTCTCCGGCTTAGAGTACTCCAGGCACAGCACCTCAGCATCATGGGCCTCCACCTTGACCAGCTCGTCCATGAAGTGCAGCTCGTGGATCCTGGGAGACACACACTGCCTGCTAAAGCCCCCACACCCCGGCCCCATGCGCTCTGCCACTGCTAGGAAAGGTCAGAATGGCCAGGCTGGCAACATAAGAAGCCCTTATCATGGCCAAATACTCTAGAGATGCACAACCACTTTTCTCATTTAGAAACCTGCCATCATCAAGGGAGCCTGTTGAGCCAGGGGGCACCTCAGTAGACAGCAGCCCCTTGTGGTGCATGGGCCAGAACATAGCCCCAGGGATCTAGGACAGTCCTCTAGAGGGGCAGGCGCATACACAGGGCTGCATCAGAGGTGGTCCCTGGGGTGCGGCAGGAGCCAGGAGTTCGGGGCCAGGGGCCGGAGGCCATAGTCCAGCACAGGAGCTATGGATGAGAACATTTGATTCCAGTCTCTCATTCTTAAAAGAGTCTCAAATCTAGACCTTCCTCATTCTCCCCAAATGAAATCAGTCATCAGGTCATCCCAGCTTCTCCATTCTACCTATGTGATCTTGGTCCAGACACTTGGTGCCAATAACGTCACTTAAATCAGTGGGTCGATGAGAGGATTAAACTGGTCAACAGTGTTCAGGCCAGCGCTCAGCGAGGGAGAAGAGTGCTATCCTATGTTAGCTCTTGGTACCGTTTTGCCATTCTGGACAGTCCCATGTCAGTGTGAAGAGCCCAATGACACAGAGCTGGTCTCACACAGTGAGTGAAATCAAAACACATGCCAGTATTTAAAAATTATACAATTTCACAGAAAAAAAAACCCCAGCACTTTCTCCTCTTCTTGACAACAGGAAGATGTGATAACTTGGAACCTGCTCTCCTGGGACTGCCTGGTGGCTGCTGCCCCTTTATGTCTCCTCTAGTTCCTCCCAGTCTCTTCCATTCCCCAGTGGCTCCAACACCCAGGTGGTCACAGCTGTCATTTGTCATCTTAAACCTGGTCCCAGTGACAGGGCCTATGTCCCACTAGCACCTACTTGGTTGGTAACATCTTGACAAACCTCGATAAGGGCGCATGAGCAGCCTGAACTCTCAGATATCCCACCCTCATGGCCCCTCTCCCAGGGCCACCAGGACCCTCTTCCAGCTGGCATCTTCACGAGCAGTTCAGCACTGGTACTATGTGGCTGGTGAAAGTGTCACTCTGCCCTAGAGTCATGTAAGCTTGCCTGTTTACTCTATAGGCAAAGTCTGCACATCCCGGCTGCTGAGGTCCTGGTAGCTACCCTGCTCTCAGGCCTTCTGGAAGCCCCTTTTGAGCTTAAGTTCCCAAGGGTGGCAGGTTACCGGATTGCTATTCACAGCCCTTCATTCCAATGGGCAGCAGGAGGTGCCAAGGCCAGGGCTCCTGCCCACTGCCCTGAGAACCCGAGCTGGAGCTGGGAGGTGTACACTGGACATTGCCAGGACCCACTTGCCTCAGATTTCCACTTCGGTCGCCTGAAGCCAAATGCTGGCCGTCAGGACTGACCTGCATGACCCGCACCCCGGCTTTCACGTCCATGGGTGTCCCATTCTCGCTCCCCCGGTCTGGGAAGTGTGACATGTCCTGCAGGTGCTGGATGTCATTCTCCACATACACAACCTTCAGCAGGGTCTGCAGGAAGGACAGGGCTGAGGTCAGCACCACAAGCAGCTAAGAAGCACTTCTGAAATTGTGTCCCTCCACAGTCAGTCTCTTCTTCATTAGTAACACAACTCTAATTTTGAGCTGGGAGTTTTGTCAATCAGAATGATTATTTCCTCGCCTCACCTCCCCTGAAGCTAGATGAGAATATGTGAATAAATTCTGAACAATTAACTATGAAGCAAGCACATATAAAGTATTTTCTTCATCTTGCAGCCTGGAACTTGGATATGATAACAGGAGCCCCACAGCCACACTGGGTTATGAGGACATAGGCTACTTCTTCAAATGACAGAGAGCTGGAAGGCCCTTGGATCCCTAGGGGCTTCCTGCAGAACAGTCTAAACTGGTTACCTTCAGACTCAGACTACTTTTATGAGTCAGAAGCCTAACTTTTACCTCTTCTTTTGAGTTTTTCTATTGTGTGCAGCCAAAAACAGCATGTATGTCACAGGTACAGAAGAGACGATGGTAGCACTAGGTGGGGAATGAGGGGAGTAATAAAGGTGCACCTGCTACAGCCTCCCGCATCAAGGGCCTTTTTAGTTCCAATTGCACTGGCCTCTTTCATGTTTTCCAATTCACCCAGCTGTTTCCCACCCCAGGGCCTTTGTACAGGCTACTGCCTAAGTATTGACCCTCTCCCCTTCCCCTTTTACTCCTCCCAATCTCAACTTAGCTGTCCTTTCCACGGGAAGCTGCTCCGGATGTCCCAGACAAGTTCACATGCTGCTGCTCTATGTCCTACTAGCACCCTGCACATTTCACGGTGCTTGCCGCACTTGTGATTGTGCATGACATGGATGGTTGTCAGTTCACTGTCTGCCCTCACTGGATTGTGTGTGCCACAGGGCAGGAGAGGAGTCTTAGTCACTGTCCCTAGCATGTGACTTAGTTGTGTCCCTAGCATGCAGCAAAGCACGTGGCATGGACCTTAATAAATATCTGCAGAATAAATGAAGGCATGACTCAGGTCTCAGCTCCCAGAGAGGCTCCCTCATTGGCCTCACAATGCTAACCAAAATTTCTTCAGCAAACTTTTCTCCCCAGCCTCCGATCACAGCTCTCACCAGCATTCTGCCCGCACCCCCCTGAGGCCTCACTGGGTGGCAGCCAGTGGACAGGGGGAGCCCTGGAATGGCTGGGCTCATCAGCTGCTCTCCCAGGGAGTTCCATCTCAAGAATTAGGAAGCAATTTCACCTCTGCTGGGTGTGTTGGGGCTGCCTGGAGTGGCTGTGTCCACACATCTGGAAAGCAGGTGCCAACTGGCAGAGAATCAGAGGGGACAGACCGTGCCACCTCAGAGGGGGAGCAGGAGAAACAGATTCAAGAGGAAGGGATGCAGAGAGGGACCCGCCTTGGCTGCTGGTTCTTGCCCTGGTGGAACCTAACATCTAGGGTCCATCAGAGTCCTTCCTGCCCCTGCATCCATGCTTACAGTAGGTCTTTTTTCCTCCTGAAAGATGGCTCACACGCCAGGCGCAGCGGCTCATGCCTGTAATCTCAGCACTTTGGGAGGCCAAGGCAGGTGGATCATGAAGTCAGGAGTTTGGGACCAGCCTGGCCAACGTGGTAAAACCCCATCTCTTACTAAAAATACAAAAATTAGTTGGGCACAGTGGCAGGCGCCTGTAATCCCAGCTACTCGGGAGGCTGAGACAGGAGAATCACTTGAACCTGGAAGGTGAAGGTTGCAGTTAGCTGAGATCACGCCACTGCACTCTAGCCTGGGTGACAGAGCAAGACACCGTCTCAAAAAAAAAAAAAAAAAAAAAAAAAATTTGGCACACAAAGGAAACCACACAAATTGCTGAAGTTTTTTTTCGGCCAGTGAGATTCTGGGCTGGTGGCAAATTTCCAGAAGAG